>JASSUY010037201.1:23475-85038 GCA_032466535.1 Forpus xanthops
CCTGCCCATAGCAGGGGGGTTGGAACTAGATGATCTTAAGGTCCTTTGCAACCCTAACTATTCTATGATTCTATGATTCTAAGTGTAGGTAACTGGTGACACATGAAAGAGGATAGGCAACCACTGATTTATTTATCTTTCTTCCTTTTCCTCCTTGTGTACTCTATGTTTTTTTAGCAGCTATAAGAAATAAAGTTACTCAACTTTGCTCATGCTCTCTGGCATGTACTGGTTTTGAGTGGAAAGATTTTGCTAGGGACAGAGCAACAGACCAAGCTGTCTTTTTTTAGAACTATGTATAAGGGCTATAAAGTCTCTAGATCTACTTGTGGGTCTGCTAGTAATGGCATGAGGAATTTTGGATGGCAGGTGAAATATGAGTGTTGTCCAAAAGTGAGCATGCACAGTGCTCAAGTGCAGTAAGAATGTGGAGTAATGAGTGTATTAGAGGGAATAGTCTGTACTAAACCCATAGCCAGAATGGTTATCGGCCATTACAGGCTGGCCTTATTGCAAGTTAGTTCAGGATTGCGTGGAATAGACTGTTCTCAAACCTGGGAATTTATGTCCTGTGCTTCTTTTGGAAGAGTCTGCACTTGCAGAATAACTGCAGGACAACATGCCCTCTAAGCTTTGCCTGCAGAAGCAAGTTGCATTGGTTTAATTTGGGTTTTTAAATAGAATTCAGTTAAACAACCTGTGAGGACGTGATTCCCTTAGTTTAAATATTAGATAGGTTCCTGCCTAACAGACCTGAAATAGCAAGGTTTGCAGTGCTTTTTATATGAGAAGGCTCAGAGAGTACTGTAGACACTTCAAGTTGAGCCTAAAAAAGAAGAGAACAAAATTTATTCACAGACTGTTATTTAAAGTGTGTCTTTGAACCTACTTGCACTTTCAGAAGAGCTGAACAATTTATCCAGAGCCTAAGGACTAGTTCTATTAAAACAGGCTGCTTAAAAATTATGCACCATGCCCCTAGACTGGATGCCACATCCTGTGCTAAGTGCAAGTGTTAGCTGGGCTAAGCATGGGGAGGGAGGATGAACCAAAAACATCTGTAAGAGGTCTGCACATGTCTTCTACAGGCAGCCAGAAGGACATGTTAGGAATCTTGATTCTTTGCTGAAGGAGTGAATCTAACTTATGGCTTCAAAGTGTGTGTCCTAACTTTGGATGCCTGGTTTAGACTCTTTTTCATGGGAGACCCTCAAAGTTCAGTGTATGTTTTTGATTGCACATTTACTAATAGGGCAACGGACATCTGCTTCTCTTAAAAGACTGACACCTTGAGGACTAACAAGCTGAAGGTTTGGAAGATCTGGGATCACTGCTGTTGTCTTGAGGGGCAAATCTGGATGCAGGCAAGTGGACTCTGAAGTAAACATTGCAGTCTTGGTCTACTGACAATCACATCAGGGACTTGGCTGCAGCATACAGTGGCTTTGAGTTCAGGCTGTTGTGCTTCAATTTCATACTCCCAGGGTGCCATGATGGTGGTGGTGCAGACCTGCATGTTGTTCCACACTGGGGCATGATATGGCAGGGGCACTTGTTTTAATTCATGAGAACAAGGGCAGGAAATGCTTATTTTGTTCTTCCCAAAAGATACCTTTAAATTATGCCCTGCCCATACTATTGAAGTTGTGACACCATCCAGAAAAGCAGATCAAATTGATTGATCCAGGAAGGCCAAGAAGAAACCTGGTTTTGTACCTTCTATTTAGGACACACATCACACAGAGTGAGGATTCTTGATTTTTTGTCCCTGTTCCAGACTCAGGAGGAAACACCAGAACCCAAAATATCCCATCTTTTTGACAGGTGATTTGTATTGCTACCGTTCAGAAACATAATGTCTGCTATAAATTGCTGTATCGCAATTTATCTTTTCTGCATGATAGCCTCCATATTAGCCAAGAGGTAGAATGGGTGTCTTCTCAAAATATGTCTTTAAGCTGTTGAATTTGCATTTCTCACTTCCTGGGTAAATGTTGTAAGATCTGGTTCTCACCTCTGGGTATTAAAAAAAGCAAAATTGATGGCTTACAACTGCTGCCTCCAGTTCCATATATATGTATTAAATGTCTCTCTGAATGTCCGTTGCATTCAGTTACTCAGAGCTTTTAAGCTAGTGAAACACATCTTTTCTGGATCCTGACCATATCTAGGCTGGCAATGGCAGATAAAGTTCTGAATAAAAAGAATATACATATTGGATGAAATTAAGCATCTTCAAGATTAGGCAACAGCTGAGTAGTCTTATTTGAATTCCAGTTTTGGTTCCAACTTCAGTCATGCTTTAAATGCTTATATCCTTCCTAGATACAGCACAAAGGCTTTAAGGAATACTCGTGCTTGTGTTCAAGTGTGGTTTTGCATGGAACCCCTGAGGAAAGGATAGTACTCTTCAGTCTTCTTTAGACTCCATACTATGCCATGTGTTATCTCCCTTTCACTTTTGAGTAAACAGAACTTACAGGTTCATGATGGTCTGTACAGATCTCAAATGTAACTTTTTCCTTCTTTCCCTAATCTTAGGGTTTAGATACTCCAAAAAGGGTTTGAGGGATTTTGGGTTCTTTGATCTGATTTTTTTAAGGTCTCAGTGTTGCTTTTGTGAAGTGAGGTATAAGTTGGTAGTTTGTAACTTATGTGCTTCTGTGAATGTTAGTAATATTTCGCAAAGCTGATTAGTCTAATCTCAAGCACCACAAAATCCCTGCTTCTTAACACATACTAATCTGAGATTTGTAGTGGGAATGATTTGGAAAGAAAGGGCAGTTGTTACAAAAATACACAGGGACTTTCTTCTGAAGAATGTTGACCTAGAAGCTGTGTACACATATTTCTTTTGTTCGAAGAAATGTTCTAAAAGGTGAATACAATAGTTCTGTATTTTCTCAGAGGAAACTTCAAGTAACAGTTGCATTGTTACTATTCAAAATTATATGTATATCTATTAAAATGGTAAAGTGTTACATTCAATAACTTGCAAATACTATTCTTGCTTTTAAAGCTTCTTATAAATCTCTCTTTCAAAACAGAGAACCTACAGTTAGTCTGTTGAAAGCATTAAACAGCTATTATTGACGTTTTTGGTTGCTCTCAAATGCTAAACACCAGAAAATATAAAAGTAGCTGATTTGGGCCTTAAGAGCTTACAGCTCAGATTTGTTTTATAAAACTGTTGTCCTCAGAAAACAAAGTAGATGTTACCTGTTGGTAAATATTCAATGAATGGTTTCAGCCTGTAAAATACAAGTGGTAAGGGAACAGATATGAGGCACAGAAAAGACTGCAGGTAGATAGGGGGATTGGTTTAGTCACTATGTCTGACATTTATGCTGTTTGCCATTCTAACTCCTAACCCAAAATTGAATTTCCCTTTAATGTGGAGGTCAGACTGTCAAGAGGATTCGTCAGCTGGATCCCCACAGAAGCACATACCAGAGAAATAAGCTCTAACGCAGCTTTTCAGCAGTTCGCAGAGGTGATCTAGACAGATGGAAATCCTGTGACTAGCAATCCTTTTGCTGGAAGGAACACCCAACTTGCAACACTGATGGCAGAGAAGCTGTTGTTGATAGTTGCACTGCTCTCACAGTCTTGCTAATAGTGTTGACGGCAGCTGGTGGAATTGGATTCCCAGGCCCACAGCAGCACCGGGCTGTCTTTTTTTCTTCATTTTGAGGAAAGAAAAGGAAGAGTTAATTTTAGGCTAACATTCAAAACTTCTTTTTGTGCAGTGCATGAAGCATGAACTCAGTGGGAGGTCCATGAAACAGAGCCTGACTCTGCTCCATTAGCATTCTGGTCATATTTTAGGACAACATAAGCAGACTTAAAGCTTTTAGAAATGTTGTTTTGCTCTCATCTAAATCTGTCCCACAGCTGAGTTCTGTGTAGAGAAGGGGTATTGTCCCATACCAAGGCTGGTGTATTGCAAGTTCCCATCTGTATGTTTTCTATTTAATTATTCTTTCTTCCCCTCCCCACCCGGACAGTTTTTAGAAATAAATGAGAAAAAATTAAAGGCAATTAATTCAGTTCAAGATTTACTCCTCCCAAGCCATTCTCTAGCCTATGTTAATCTTTACAATTTACTTTTAAAAAAATTAGATACTATTGCTAGTAGCTTGAAAAATGGTTTAGAGTCCGCTCATGAACAAAACCATTGGAAGCTTCACTGACCTCCTCTGGCGTCATCTGCAGTGAGGGAAGAAGAGCTATGCCTGTTATTTTCATTACCACAAGTTGAAAAAGGCCATGGTGTCTTTGCAGCAGCCCAGCCATCTGCCCAGGTGAGTTCTGTATCTGGCAGAGCCATGGCCCGCAAGCAGGCAAGGGCATGCTTTAAAGAAGCTCTTGTCCTCAGTAGAAATCACCCCTAATGCAGGTCCTTTTCAAATAATGAATTATTTTTCATTTCTGTAGTGGCAAAAGTTTTGTATTCTTCACTTTCAAATTTCTGGATGCATTGTATTGACTGCATTTGTTGGCTGACTTAAGAAACTAAAATGGTTTTCTGCTGTTGTGATTAGAAGACATGAAATAATGTGTTATCATAGTAACAGTTTATTTTGTTTAATTCTTTCTGCATCCAACTTGAACTAAGTTTTCAAGTTCCTTCTTTCTTTCAGGCAAAACTATTGATGCAATTGGGTTTGCACTAAGCAGAAAACAAAATATTGAGAACTGTTTTGGGCTCATGCCCTCTAGAACCACAATTATGTCTCTAAACGAGAAATTGATTTTGAAACAAACCACAGGTTTTAATAATTCTCTGTGTTCCCTTCAGGTTCTTGTTCTGTGTATTGAGTGTTGTGACTAATTTGCGCTTCTCAGTTCAAGGCAGAAACTAGGATTTGGCTGCAAAGGCTGGCTCTGTACTTTCCCAAAGTTTGGGAGTGTTTAGATCTTGGAACTTGATTTTGGTCAGGCTTGTTCTTTGATATCCTTAGATGAAAGGCAGCCTATAAATGTGAAGAGCAAATTCTTCTTCCTTGGTTACACCAGTGTTACCGGATTAATGCCAATGTGGTTGTATGCATAACAGGATGGAAAATTTGCCCAGAGTGTTTATTGTAAGTAGCAATAAGGAAAAGAAACCTATTGAAGAGAAGAAACACAAAACTGTAAATGGTCAGGCAGCAGGCCTCTTGCTAACTTTACTTGCCAAACTGATGACTTACTCCAACATTAACATTTTATACACCCAAGTCAATTTCACAGTATAAAACATTTTATTGTAACAACCCTGCCTCCCCTGCCTTTTGCCAAGAGATTGAAGGTCACATATAAACCACTAAAAGAAGTGAAATAGTTTAGTTATCTGTATTCAGTATCCCTCCAGGCTCATTTTCTACACAAAGAGTGAAGAAAAACAGCTAGACATTTTAAGAGTCTGGAGAAGTTTTAATTGTGAAATATCCAGAGGCTTTATGTAGATGTATGGGTCTGCACTAAGCATTTCTAATAGCAAACAATAGAAGTGAAAAATAAAAGAGTTTAGTGCATTAGTTACGGGTTGGCAATGGACAGATATGTGGTGCTTATTCTCTGGCTGGTGTGGCATGGCATCAGCATTGGGTCCCTACTAAAACAAAAAAGCGGAAAGTCAAACAACAGTCATGTCAAATTAAACGCCTTTTTGTTTAATTTATCAAAGGGATTCATTTAGCTGCTTGGCAGAAAATCAAACTGATAGCTAACAATAGCTCATTTATTTAGTGTTGCCTTCAGTACCCTGTAGTTACTCGGCCGCGCCAGAACTTATCTTCCGTAATTTTCTTTGAGTTGTGAAGATAGGCCCAGAAACTGGAGTAAGTCAGGTGTATATGGAGGCACAGCTCACATGGCGGGGCAGTTTGTGCCTCATGAACTACAGAATTGTGAAGAGGTTTTCAAGAACAGTTAGAGCTTCCTTTAAATCTCAAAAGTGAATAAAGCAGGTATCACTATGCTTGATGTTTGCTGAGTCTCAGCAATCCAAAAATTAAGAGCCTGGTTTGTAGAAGAAAAAAATGTGTTGCATAAACTGCCAATGCTGCAAATACCCTGTGAGGATAAATAATGAAAAAGGTCTTCCCTGAATACATTTTCTTACCAGTTCTGAAAGTTTGGGGATGGTAAGTTAGCCTCTTGGTGATTTCCATGTAATGGTGTTTTCTTCAATAGGGCTGAAAAAATAATTCTGATTAGAGTTAGTAAACAGCTCTGCAGTTTTCCACAGATATGAGTAAATCCAGTTATAAGCACTTTTTAGTAATGGTTCTATGGGGCTTACAGAAATAAAATTAGGCAAACATTATTATGTTAATAAAGGCAGTAGTTACAAACCTAATCGTTAAGAGAGGAAGCAGATCAGTCAAGTAAAAAGATAATACTTACAATAAGTGTAAGTGTTGATAGCAAAGTTTTTTCTGTTCTGTTTAATAGAGTTCTGTGTGACTGTTGCACGGTGTTTGATCAAGGAGCTCTGGCATAGGTTGTTCTCCCAATGAAAATAAGTGTTGTGTATAATCTGGCATTTTAAAATTGTATATGATACAATATAACTGTATACAGAAACACTATAGTGAATGGGAAAATATCAGTGGCATACACATGGAAGACATATGTTTAAATCCCATGTGTAATTTTTGTTTGTTTGTTTGTTGTAAAGGGTTGGATAATTTTGATCTTCAGTTTCAGGTTTTACGTTTTCATCTAAACTTCCTTATATTCATGCTCAGACAAGGTGATATGTGATAAAAGAAAATACTTTGTATACATAAGAGCCATGGATTCTATATTAAATAAATCTTTCTATTATTCAGCTCTGGTAAGGATTATATATATTTGCAAAGGACAAGTTTTCTCAAAAGCCAAATAGCTCTTTCACTCTGTTCTTGTAAGTATGCTCTGTCTTTGCCAAGAGCTCTTGTGTCCATAATTCACTTCTAGTTTTGTGCAGGTCTTATTTTAGAATAATTATCAAATGTTGATTTTCTTAAAGATGTGTAGTTGTCTGTGATTTTACTTATATTTATGAAAATGCCATCTTTCTAATGGAATAAAAATATTTTTGCTTCATACCATAAAATGTGCAGAGCTGTTACTAAGTAGAAGGATTCTATCAAAAAAAGACTAGAGAAAGGACACTGATCCATCATGCCTGATTGTCTGGGGCTATCCTTATGAGACCTTTGTTTTAAAATCTGTAAGTTTTCCTTTCTGAATTGCATTTAACATATCATTTTGATTATTCCTTGTGTCACTGCATCTTTAAAGTGCTGGGGAAGGCTTGTGTTCTCCAACATCCTGTCAATTCAAGAGTGGATTCCAATCAACAGGAATCCCTCAGCCTAATGAGGTAAAGAAATAATGCACTCTCAAGAAAAATTCACATTATAGAAACAATACAGTGTCCATGAGAGACATTCTGCTCATGTTATATATTTCCTGGTGGGTCTTAAAGTGATATGGAATATAACGGAGCAAAACAGATTCCAAATGTGTATTACCACACTATGGTAAATGTATCCTAAGTACTCTGTTGAAAGTGCCAGGAAGACTACAATTATTGAGAATATACCCATTATGATGAGGATCAGGAAACCACTTTGCTATAATTCAGGCCCACGCTGCTAAGGACTTTAAAATAAAAACTGTGTAAGAAACGTAAAATCAATACAGCATTTCTTAGGGTTAACATAAATACAATATAAAAACCAAAACAAGCTTAATGTCATTGTTATTTATTAACAGGGTTATTTGTGTTGCACCAGCAGTGATGTAGATGTTATATAGCTGCATATATAAATAACATTTTCTCCAAAAATTTAAATCTAAATGCCTATGTACAGAAAAAGCAAAACCACAGGAAGGGAGGTGCCAGGATTATTCATACCAATGCAAAAAATGTCCTACTCTGTGTGATGCTGGTGATGCTAGCGTGGGGCTTACAGGACATTTTATACTGTTGAAATGTATACTTTGAAAATATATCCCAGAGGGTAAAATCCAGTTCTGAAATTGAATTTTATCTTTGACATCAGAAGGGCCATGGTTTCACTCAGGTAGGTAGTTCTGTCAAAGTACAAGAAAACATATGCCCAGGGAGAGTATTAGTCAATAACTGAGAAGCAAGTAATAAAATTTTATAGTTAATTTTCTTGAAAGCCCTTTTAGTTCTGGAAAAAAACAGGAGTCAATATCAAGGTTACGCTTAAAAGTTAGAGCCTAAAATATGTTTCACCTTTTTCAGTCAAAAAGTGGCGAAGGTTTGGACAGCTTTGGGGCTGAAATCACTTTGCTTGAATAAAAGGCAGAAAGAGATCACATTAAGAGATCACATTAAGAGGCAGGGATTTTAGTCCAAATGACTTTTGGATTCCACAAAATTCGCGTGTAAGACTGCAGAGGTAACGAAAGAGAATAATTGCTGAAAAGGGGCAGCTCCTAAGCTGGAGTATGGGTTATGCACATGCCTCTACTCAATGCATTTCCTGGGCCATAGTAGATGATGTAGAGCAATATTAAAAAATGAGCCATAAGGAACAATTAGGCTGGGGGTAGGTAGTTAGGATTGATCCCAACTCCTGTATAAGGAGAAATCATCGATAGTCTCAAAAGAGGTGGGGTTGGAACTTCCTCATAGTATGGTATTGGGAAACTTCAATAACTGAGAGAAGGCTCAGGATGAAAAGAGCTGTATTGCCTCAAGGACTGGGAAACTAGACATGAGATTCAGCAGCAAGAACTCCAAAGCGTTGCAGGAAGATACAGTAGAGAAAATATAAAATCTGCTATGAGCTGAGAACACGTCATCTAGAAATGGAGATTATGAGCAGCTTGATTTTGTCTATCAGTACTCTCGATAGCTAGAAAGCTTCATTTGCTGATTTAAATATGACCTTTGGGTCTTATTATGCCTTCCTCTGCTGTGCTAAAAATTAATTTGTTATCAAAAATCTCTTCTCCACATAACAGCTTGTGGAACAAGACCCAGTCACTTTCTTAATTAACTAAATGAATAGAGCTTCTGTTACCTCTTTTGCTACCAAAGAATTATTCCCAGACCCCTAGCTACTCTTGTAGCTCCTGAGTTGCTTCCTTCAAGATCCCTTTAGAAGTGATGACTGCAGTGTGTTTCAGCGATGATCTCATTATTACCATATTACTAAGAAATTACCACACCTGCCTCTCTTACATATCCCTCTATTCAAAGATTATATTCTCTGTCTATACCATATTGGAAACAGACATCCATTAATAATCATGATTTTGACAAGTTTTCCAGTGATGTTTGGTTTAGGATAGCGTCCTATCCCTGTTCTTCTGAATGTGACTTACAGTCTTCATTCCTTGGCGTCACTATCCTCATGTTTAGTCACATTAAACAAATTGTTTATTTAGCAAGCAATAAAGATCAGCTTGTATTGGTGCTTTGACCCTACTTTTACATCTTACTCCCATGGTAAGTGGAAGGTTATCTGCAAGTAGATGTGATAAAATGCTGACTTAGATACAGAGGGATTTTTCTTGGGGGACTGGAGGATATACGTGGCTATGTCTTTTTGTATTTTATGCATAAATAATTGAAAGTCAGTATTGATGTGTGTAAGTCTTCGTACAATCACTCCCATTCTAAAGCACCAAGATTAAGATAATTAGATTTTATTAGTAAATTCCTATTACTGTGAAAAATAAACCTCAATAATGAAATTATTTAGTAGGTCCTTGTCATGGTTTAAGTCCAGTCAGCCATGCAGTTTGCTCACTCACTCCCCTTCTTTCTTCCCCCCGGCCCGAGTGGATGGGTAGGAGAATCGAAAGAATGCAACTCCCACAGGTTGAGATAAGAACAGTTTAGTAACTAAGGTATAACATAAA
Organism: Forpus xanthops; assembly: GCA_032466535.1. Lineage (NCBI taxonomy): Eukaryota > Metazoa > Chordata > Aves > Psittaciformes > Psittacidae > Forpus > Forpus xanthops. The sequence continues at coordinate 33,355 of JASSUY010037201.1, forward strand.
TCACTACTGCTACCACCAATAATAATAATAATGACAAGGGAAATACAAGGAAAGAGAATACAACCGCTTGCCACCTATATGCAGCCTGACCCCGCAGTGAACCCCTACCCTTCTGTGTCTCTGCCCTCTGTTTTTCCATCCTGAGCATGATGTGCTACATGGTATGGAATACCTCTTTGGTCAGTTTGGGTCAGGTATCCTGTCTCTGCTTCCCCCCAGCCTCCTCCCAGCTTCCCCACCTCCCTGGCAGAGCATGAGACTCAGAAAGTCCTTGGTCAGACAAAACATTCTAAGCCATAATTAAAAACATCGGTGTTATCAGCGCTCTTCCTAGGCAGAAAATAAAACACAGTGCGGCACCAGCTACCAAGAAGGAGAAAAATTACTGCTACTGCTGAACTCAGGACAGTCCTTAATGAATAAGTACAGTAAGTTAATTCTATGTGAATTTAAAAAGATATGTAGTAAGTTACTACAAAGTGACATTTAGGCCAAAATATCAAGAAACATATGCCATGTAGAAGCAGAAATCTTGCCTTTAAAAATTAAATCCTATATACATGACACCAGTCTAAAAGCTGTTTTACTGTGTGGCACTGCAACTTGAAGACCTATCCAGCTGCTTCTGTCTGAACTCCACTTCTTTATGAAGTGTAGCTGCAGGCTAGCTCTATATAGGCACTCACACTTAAACCAGTGGCCAAAAAACTATCACAAACGAAAGGCTCCGGAGACAGATGAAATGGAAAATGAGAGAAAGCCAAAATGTAATTAACAGCATAACAAGGCAAGCATTGGCTTGGAACACCTTTCACCACATTGCCCAGAGTACCCCAGAAATGTAGACACCTTTGTGGTTTGCTGTCCCAAAGGGGAGTGGAAGCAAACTGAGCCAAAGAGCACTGATAGAGCCATGGAGAGTTTACAGGTCTCCTTGCTGGCAGAAGAAACAAGCCAATTTTCTCTGCCTAGATATTTCCCACTGCCCCAGCTCCTCCTGAGGAGCAAGACTGGGGCTGCAACTGATGCCATATGCAGCAAGCTGCATGATCTGTGCCTAACCCAATGTTTTTCCTAGGCAAGCAGCATCAACTCAAACAGAAGACACCCTAGGTTACATAAAAAAGGGGCAAATAACCAATAAAAGGGCATCTGGAGAAGAAAGATTGTCACATGGAAGTCGGAAATGAAGGGCTCATGTTTCACACTGGACAAGCAGGCTCAGCTAACCAAGCAGCTTATGGCCACCCAAATGCTACTGTATTGTCAGTGTCCATGGTTCAGCATCTATACATTTCCCCTGAAATATATCCCTTCTTATAACCATGAATGACAGTGACAAGGTTAGACAAATGTGATGCATGATTGAGGAATTCATTATCTTTTATTCCAAGCAACAGATTCTGGAAAAACAATCCAACCTTACTGTGCAATTAAAATGGGAAACAGTCACAACAAAGATGTAATTTCAGAATAGCAGTATTACTGGCGTTATGCACTGTGAGAGTTACACACGAGTCAGACAATTCAAAAGCTGGCTATACTTTTGAGATCATGGCCAAAAAGTACTTTCGAAATAATTTTCCATGTTAAATATAAAATTACTAAGCAGTTTATTACTGTCAAAATCATTCAGTACAGACATCCTTGACTCTAATGCAAATCTCCTGAGGGATGTATTTATAGCAAAACACACGTGAAACATACATTTCTGATCATCCCACTTCTGTAAGCCATCCACAGCAGGAATGCTTTATGGAACTTTCCATTGCTCACTGCTTTCCTACCGTCTTGGTGATTTCTTTTATGTCGTTATGGCTCAGTGGCAGTTAGGTGAGGGAACTGGATACAATGCTGCTGCTCTAATTAGAGTGTGGTGATCAGTCAGTGGAAAGTGCCTTGCTTTTCTTGCACTGCTTCATTCACCTTCCTGTTTGAGCTTGTAAATCTTCCCTGTCAGCCTCTGTATTCCATCTTTCCATGCACTTTAATAGTTGAGGTTGGGACGGGGATTGCTATCTCCAAAACTGCCTGGGAATACAAAGCTTTCTCTCTCTCTTTTTTTTCTTTTTCTTTGAAAAATACCACATTTTGCTAAGAAAACATTGTGAGAGAGTCTTTGTGTTTGGTTAAATCCCACTGTTCTTACTGAGGATCATATGCACTAACGGTAATAAAAGCTCACCCACTGTAAGATCCCTTTGCCCCAAATCATTTCCTCTACCATAATCCTTAGGAGCGAATGAACATTTCGAGTTAGTTACCATTATGTGATCAAGACTTTACCAGATTAAACTGCTTTACTACTCAAAAGAGCTTGAATCCAGCCTTTGCATTAAACTTGTTTTGCATATGCATTTCTTCTTGTGCCAACTCTTGATATTATTGTTTTTTTTCCTCTGTCTTTCTCACTGAAGCAAAATCCAATCGAGTGTTTCAGAATAAGCCCTGGTGTTTTCAAACTTCATCATTACATTCACATGAATCACAGTCTGTACCAAAGAGAGCAGCTGGATGTGCCACAGCAAACTTCAGGTCTGACTGAGGGTCAAAGCAGGAGACATGTTACGCATAATTTCTGTCAACTAATTTTATGCAACAACATTTTTCCAGTGAGGAGCATTTGCAGATTCTATTCCTTTAAATACATGAAGATAAAGGAGGAGAGTGAAAGAGCCATTAAGCTCTTCTATCTTTAACTGGCTTTTTGTGTGAGGTCTGAGGAAGATAAAGCCCTTTGGTGAAAGCCACTTCTATTGACAGAACTTTGTAAGTTGGAGCTAGAAAACTCTAAAATGTTTTATGTAGGGTTTGTGAATGGTATGTATCAAAGGAAAACCTGTCCAACTATGTTAAATAACATAAACACAGAGAGAATTTAAGGAGGGATGTCCACATTTCTTCTTTTTTTTTTTAAAAATAAAATTTGAGTTTGTAATTAAAAAAAATGCATGAAGAAAACTTTTGTTATTATTCCTGGAACTAACAAAGAGTGCTATTTCTTTTTTTTCTGTAAATATTTCATTTAAAATCTTGAACAAGTAAATTTTAGCTGTTTACTCTCTGCCACTGAATTCAACTGGTATTAACAGGCCCAGGAGCAAACAGTTTTTTCCACTCAATTATAATGGAACAATTATAACAAGTGGACTAGTGTACAGTTGAATTGTGCATAGAGTACAAGTTCTGTAGGCAACCTCTGTACATTTCATACAAGGAACCTGGTGCTGACATACATTTAAATGTACTGAAAACAGAAGTAATGCTAGATTACTTACCTGATTAGAAGTAAAGTAGAACTTCACATTTTTCACTTGAGACTACAGAGCAAAGGAAGCTTAAATGAAAATGATCAAATGATGAAAATATCAGGGAAGTTACTGAAATATTCAGGAAAAATCAAAAATTAGCTTGTGAGTGGACATTATAAATAATTTCTTCCTCTTGAATGATTTCCCTTATGATTTTAATTATTTAAGTCTTGTATAGTGCTGATCATCAACATTTTAATTGTTAATGAAGAAAAGAAGCCACAGGTTTTGGTGACCATTCTACATAATTTCAGTGCAGAGTGCTTTTTCAGTTAATGTTTCTAATCAAAGTTTTTCAAGTGATGCTGCCTGTTACAGTTGGGAAGAAGTCCCTAAAAAAACTTGCAAAACCGCTCAATTTGTCATCTTTCACACCTCTCTTCAAAACTTGCCCTTGCTGATGCCTGCAAAAAAACATTATCAGTGGTTAGATTGCTGGGATGCAACTATAACTACCTACCAGACAGAGATTCATTTCACTTCTGATCACCAGTTGAATTATTTTCTAGCCTTTTGTCATCTCTCTCACTTCTGTCATTCTTTTGGAGTAAAGTTTTTGATGAGAGTCTGTCTTTCTGCTTTGTGCTCTACAGTCAAGGTCCATGGTGAGGGCTTTTACTTCCTAACCTAATGCAAGTGAGTTGTAGTAATCTTTCAGCTTTTCCATATATTCTGTTCCCTGAGTAGATGCTGCCCTTCTCACCTATTCTAAATACCTTATTTTTCTTTGCCAGTCGTGCTTCAGGTGGCATACTGAAATAGTATTTTATTTCCCCAAAGGTCAGTAAATGAGATTCAACAAACCATGTAAGCAGACTGCACTTCAAGCATGTAAACCATATCACTGCTAGGAACCAGTCCAATATAAGGTTTCAGTGCATAGTTATGCACTGTGCTAAGCAGTGATAACAGACGTTTGGTTAGAATTCAGTGCGAACTTCACAACTTTGCTGCCCTGGGGTATTTCTATGCTTAAAAGCCTTTAAAATCCAAGGTTGTGAAAGTGTACTGTCAATTCAATTCAGCTTTTATGCTGAAGATCTTAAGCAGTAGGTGTGTTTTTCATTGGGCAAGGTGAAGGAAGAAGACACTGATGTTTGGAGTCACAATAACAAAGGAAAATAAATGAAGACCTACCACTGCGTAACTCCCATGTTCATTCTCAGAGTCTACAGGACATGGGAAGAAAATACAAGCTGTTTGCTTCCCTTTTCCAAAACTGTATCTGAGTGATGCATGCATGAAATCTCCAGACTTCATGGATTTTTAAAAGAACTTCTCAAGTACTTCTCAATGTAGGTTACCTGAGAGAGTAACAAGGCAAGAGATTGTCACACTTCATATACTGTTGAAGATTTTTCTAAGCTACCATTGTGAAGCTTTGAGGGCTTATGCTCTTGCTTCATACATGTCACACAAGCAATTAAAAAGGCTGGGGCACTTCATACACCTCATAAAATATTTTAAAGATTTTCTTCTTCCTTTGCTTAGAACACAGTTCTGGTCCCTGAAGTGAAGTAAGGAAAAGCAAATATGAAACTATCCATCACATGCATATAAAACAGTGAGTTGTACTTCCAGTTTCTTTCAACACTTGGAGAAAAAAAAAGAAAATTCATAATAATGAAATCCTGAAGTGTGTATCACAAGACTGATTAACCTTCCTGATTGTAAACCTCAACAGTAATATTATGTCCTCAGGGAGGCAGTGAATCTCCTCATGCAGGGCATAATCCCAAATATCATTCATATGTAGTCAGATCTGATTAGCCTATGTGAATGATAAACTCATTTTATATTTAAATTACAGCACTAATAAAAAATGTATGAAGGCAAGAGACTGAGAAGAGGACACTGCAGGCAAGTGAAAGGGGAAAAAATTCCATACTTCTGTTTTTCAGAAAGTATTTAGAGTGTGCAAAACACACCTGAACCCTCTCATATGTTATTTGTCTTCAGAATCAGGCATACAAAAACTTGCCATTAACAAAAAGAATGGCCTAAAAGGTATACAAACAACTGAAAAATGCCTTTTATTTAGAGAATGTATTGATATTTCTGCAAGCCCAGTGAAGCTCCTACTGATCCTAATCACTGATGTGAAAGGAATAAATGAAAGAAGTGAGTTTGTAGAGGTTCAAATATAAAGATTTTAGTTGGCTGTGAAGTGGACGAACACAAAGACAGTTCCCAAGGAGCTACAGCATAAAGAGGTGTGGAAAGGGGGGCAATCTGGGAGAATCAGAGACGAGCACTTGGTTTTCTGTGTGAGGCTTCTTTTCTGTGTTTTTTTTTCATCATCAGGAAAGATGCAGTGTTTTAAAAGATAATCAAACGTTCAAGGAGGAAAGGCTTGATACACTACTGAGGAATTTAGACTGGAAGATTAACTAGGATGTTGGGATCTAGGCACTGCTAATGAGAGACTGTATTACCTAATATTTCTCTAATTATGTTTCTTTGTGGATCCAGTACCAAATCACACAATGCAATTTCTCAGTAACTTCAAAGCGTGGCTGTTTTTTTCAGGATAAAGAAATGATTCATTTTTTACAATCTCTCTGATACTGCTCAGACTCTGATGTTATCAGTAAAATTCTGCTGGGTTTACCTGGAAAAATAACTGCCTTTTTGTCATGATCTGCTTTTGTCTGTTCTGCTTCTGCAACATTAGAAAAGGGTGCAAAACAACAAATGGAAAATTGCTGCACAGTCTTTTTGCAGCCTTTTCCTAAGTGTTTATATTTCTCTTTCATCCTATTATTCATCAGTGGTGTGTATTATTGCATGACAGTACCTGGAGCTCATCCAAATATATGCTTGCATAAGGTAGGGTTTTGTAAGACAAAATCTCAGTAGCCTTAGTTCTGAAGAGATGGTGTGAATGAAGAATGTGTCTGAAATATAAAGGCATGGAAACTCACTTGAGGGAAGGTTTAAAGTTAGAGGATGTCCTGGTCATCCATGAAACTCTCACAAATCAAAATACAGAAGGCCAAGTAAAAAATATGGGAATTCTTTTGAAAGAAAAGAAGGCGAGACATATATCTGTTCCAAGGGCACAGGTGCATGGACCTCACTATGTACAGTAGATGCTCAGTTGCTGAAAAGATCACTCCAAGACTCTGAATCTAGTTTGGTATAATTATCTCTATGTAGCTAGAGCTAAGCTTCTTACTGCAGATCTCATTGCCACTATGTTTTCTTGGGAACTTGGACCTGAATTCTGAATACCATTCATAAAGTACCCGAAATTTAGTTCCTGCAACACTTAAAGCATGTGCTGGATGTAGGAAAGCCCATCCTGTTAATGGCAGTTTCTTGCTGTGGTAAGACTTGTGGGGAACAAAATGATGTAATGGTGCCTTGAATCAGGCCCATAATTAGCACATGTAGTTAGCCTATTAGCTGGTGTCTTCAAACAAATGTCACATTATTTTCATTAATACTTTTTCTTGATTCTTGCTTTTATGATGGCAATCCATGGAAAGCAGCTAAAGGTCATTTTAGTTGCATTTCACATTTAAAGGTCTGCTTTTGCAGGAATTATGACAAGAGAGATGTTGGCAAGTTCACAACAACTGCAAGATTGGGCAATAAGGGAATTAAAAAGATTCGTAAAAATCCAGTGACTAAGTGCCTATTTCACTGCGTGTTGTATCCTGTTATATCTAGAGAATGGAAAAAGGAAATTCCATATTGACTAGATTGAGCTGTACTTGCCATCTCAGTAATGAATCCATCATGCAATTCCTTCAAATGAAACCTCAGTTAAACTGCACAACTGTTTCTTTTTACTGTCACACTGTAAAAATTCAGAATAGCAAGTGTCCAGGAAAATACATTCATTGGAAAGAAGCTACCAAAGTCTGTGCATTTGACTGTCATCTGCAGCTTGTTTCACACATCCCCCAAAAGCAAGGAGTCAAAAATGGAAACTGCATGGGTGGTTTATTACTCAGCATTGGGCTCCAAACATATCTTCTTGATGCAATTGTCTTCTTGATACAAAACAGACAATTTTTTTCCCCAATTCCATAATTATTTGAACCCATTGGATTTCTGAGAATATGAAAACATTTCAGATTGTCCATACCCTCCTACATCCCCCTGTATTTAAATTTTGGGTCTGGGTCTATTCTTCCTAGTAACCTATATAGTGATTTACAGCTTTGCAGGTGTAAGAGGGTGTAATAAGTAAACAAACAGATCTGGGTTTGAGATACTGCTGTATACTGAATCTCAAGTATTTTTTACAGCATATGAGGCCTGCATATTTAAATTTCCAATGAAGTCCTTTTCCACAATCAATGCTGTCTAAAGTAGTCTTTCAGTAAATGCTCTGGTGATATAAATAGCATCAATTTCTCTTAAAAAGTGTCAATTTCTTTGTTTCAGTCTCTTTTTAGCGAAAGCTGTCTGCTCAGTGAATTGTGTCATTACAGTTACTACAGTTCCTGTGAAGTCTGTTATGTCACAGAAGGGTACACATGCTAAATACTAATGTGCAATATACACATATCATTCTACTATCAGTAGAAGTTCCTGAATATGGTTCTGCTAGAAGAAAAAATTCTTGATGCCTAGGTAAGTAATATTTGCTACTCTCAGAGTCTGGGGAAAAGAAAAAGAAGGGAAAAAGAAACCAAAAAAGAGAAAATATTCTGTATGTATTAAGAGAAAAAGTCACAAAGACAGGCAAGCAAAATAATAAAGGATCTTTAAACTTCTTTTTCGTCACCTTTTGCCGGAAGTTTGATTTTAATTGTGTTTCCTTTTACTAGAATATTAACCTTAGGCTGGGCTTGGGCATCTCACATTAGAAGTTGGGAGTCAACAGCTAACTCCTTTATGTTGGGGATTAGGAGAGATGGAGAGGATTGTTTGTTCCACTTACATAGTCTTTGCAGGAGTTCTGTTGCTTCAGTTGCTCATCCCTCATATTAGCAGTAAAGACTGTTCCAGCCTTCACAAAATATTGTCCAAAATATCTGTTTCTGAGTAGGTCAGTAATTTTCAGGGGCTTGCCAGCTATCCTACACAGTAGGTGGGAAAAAATGTGGCCCTGCTTGGGTGTGATGCCAACAATAACTAGCAATTCACAGCTATGATTTCTCACCAAATAATTATAACTCTTACTTTAACAGGGGAAAGAATATAATACTGAGAATAAATATTTTAATAACATTTACTCATTACCAAATAATTCTTGAGTTTTCTTTGGGAAAAGGAGTTAGGAGCTTTTCTTACCAGCTGGAAATTTCCACCTAACTTTCTTGGGAATTACATCCATGCTAAAAATACAGTGGCTGTATACCTATGTGGCAAAGTTCATCCTCTTTTCCTAGTAGGATACGTTCTTTATACAAAGCAGATATCTCCTGATTGTATCAGCTGAAAACATGTACTGTAGCCAAAGAATTGAATGAAGTCAGAAATAAAAAAAACTGAAGCAGGTAGAGATTGAATATATGATGAAGAACCTCAAAAAGAAAGCAGAGGAATCTGAACAACACATGCATTACATGAGAACAACACATGCATTACATGAATCTAAATAGTATAGTAACAAAAGAGGCCTAATAGAGGAGCCAGAAGAATGGAGAAATACCTATTGAAGGGTATGCAGTATTCAGAGAAGAAAGTAAGGTAAATGCACCAGGCAGGCCATGTGCATGTTCAGATGCAGAATGCCATAAAACAATGAGAAAAAGGAGCACACATAGAAAACAGTAGATATTCAATCTGGGGAAAAAAATAGAAAGTTATTGTGTGAAGAGATCTTGAACATCAGTTTTACAAGTTCAGAGTGTTGCCTTTAACATGAATGTAGAAATAATTTTACCAGGCATTGTGTTGGGGACATTAATTTCTCTGGCACAAGTCAGAGAGCAAATGCTATTGGTAATTGTAAGACCACCAGCAGGGTGTAGTGCTGAGAACAGAACAATGCAGCACATTTGGGGACAAATTTTATTTAGTATCTTTACCCTTGAAAGTGTTACAGAAGTCAGGAGTATGATCATGAGGTTTCGTGATGCCATAAAGTGAAGAAGCATTGCCAATATCCAGCAGGATCAGATTCCCATCTGGGAAGCATTGGATTACTTTGAGAATTACAATGCTAGATAGAAATGAGTGAATATTAGGAGGAAAATGTACAAGTGTTTATGAAATATGCCAAGGATTCATCAGACGAAGACAATAGACTCGTTCAAGGATGTGTATGTGCTAACCTAAGGCTGAGAAGAATCAGGAAAGTGGCTGATCACAGGACCACCCCATAATGCGGAAGTTAAAGAAGGCACAAGTGACCATGGGATGTGTGAGGTGAGCTATCTTTGAGAGAAGGAGAGGTGGTCCTTGGTGCCCACTGAGCAATTGCACTCACCTGTGTTCAGGAAGGCAAGCTACCTTCAGGCGGAAGAGGGATGCTTGGTGATGGGGCATCAGAGGCTCTGCTTTTTGAAAGAATCTAAAGTTCTCAAGAAGAAGACTGAAAGAGAATGTTGATTCAGATACACCATGTATCTGAATCAAACTGGGAATGAGAAGAAATATTTTAGCCACCAGAAGTGCAGGATTGTGGAAGAGCCCTCCTAGTGCAATAGTACAGGCAAAAAGACGGCAGTTTAATGAATGAGAGCTGCCTAGCATGAAGGGAACTCAGATGTTCCTGTCCACCTGCAGTCAGCCAGGACTCCCAGCTTCACCTGTGGGTCCAGGAGCTCAGGGCAGGCACAAGCTGGGGCCCATGTCAGATCATGGCCAGGTTGCCAGCATGCCTGTGCCCAGCCCAGGACCCACAGAGCCTGATGAGGCTGTCTGGATGGACTCCAGCCCTATCACTAGCCCTCACTATCTCCAGTGATTGTCAGGGATTGGTAGTGCCGTCACCATCATGGCCCTGTTTGGGGGGCTGCCTGTCTGTAGGTTGCCTGCAGCTCCTGAAGTGGGCAGCCAACTCCCTTGGGGCTACTCCCTGGCAATTCTTGTCCATCCTGAGGGTTACCTTCCTAGAACAAGTCAAATGTGATGACCATGTAATCCAAGAACTTGAAAGAGTATTATGATAGTATTGATCCAGGTCTTGATATCATAATTAAAATTATAATTACCAAATAATTCTGTACTGGTTGTGCATGGTTGTCTATAATGTGCTTGTAATTTCTTCAGTGGCTCCATGTCCTTTCTAAGGAGATCAATATTAGTGTACATATTTTCTGGTTGGAGGAATAGCAGCCAGGTGCTCAAGGGCCACCCAGCAAAATGGGGATAGAAAATGAAGAGGAACTGAGCTCTTCCCAAATCTGCTTGGGATATGTCCAACACCTGCTTAGAGAGACCTCAGAAAAACTGCATTTCTTATGGTAGCCTGTTTTGCAATGAGAACGGACCAGGCATATAGACTGTCAGTGGGTAAGATTTAAGTTTACAAGATGCACATTTTCAACATTTACCTACAATGAAAAACCAATAATAGTTGTATTTATTTTTAAAAGTTTAAGCTAGCAGGATGAGGGAATTAATAACCCCCTGTGCTGGGCACTGGTGAGGCTACACCTCATATACTGTGTTCAGTTCTGGGCCACTCAGTACAAGAAAGACATTGAGGTGCTGTAGTGGGTCCAGAGAAGGGCAACAAAGCTGGTGAAGGGTCTGAAGCACAAGTCTGGTGAGGAGCGGCTGAGGAAACTGGGGGTGTGTGATCTGGAGAAGAGAATGCTCAGAGGGGACCTTATCGCTCTCTAAACCTACCTGAAAGGAGGTTGTACTAAGGTGGGGGTCCGAACAAGAAGTAACAGCCTAAAGCTGCACCAGGGGAGATTTAGACCGGATATTAGGAAAGATTTCTTCACTGGAGGGGTGATCAGGCATTGGAACAGGCTGATCAGGGCAGTGGTGGAATCACCATCCCTGTAAGTGTTCAAAAATAGTGTAGATGAAGTCCTTGATGCCATGATTTAATGCTGGACTTGGCAGTCCTGGGTAAGGGTTGGATTTGCTGTTCTTTGCGATCTTTGCCAGATTATTTGATTCTATGATTCTAATGGCCTGGATGGTTCCAGCAAAAGAAGCTAATCCCTTTATATGGTTGAAACACTTTCTGATGTCCATTTCTCTTGCATTTTCAGGAAGACAACAGTTTTTCCTGTCTTTTTCACTCAGGGAATTAACTCTTTTCTGGTGCTGTACTGGAGGATTCTGAAATGCTCCATCAGACACTGTGTTTGGAAGCAGGCATCTCTCCTGTTGAGCAATGCAACATATCATCTGTGTCTTGCATAGGGTTAAAAGTAAGAGCTATATTCATTAATAGGTTTTCTGATACTCCCCTTGCAGTATGATTCAATGTTGAGGAATACATCCCCTGAATTGTACTGTTTTTAATTTGAATCTGGACAAAACTTATATTACAAGGATTCAGCTGATTAAATTTTCCTCTTTTTTTTTAATGGACTAAATATCAGATCTTTTATAATTAAAATGAGTGTAGATTTTTGGAATGGCTTATAGCCGCTGATAGTCTATCTCTCCTAGTTGCATCTAACCTCAGTTTACTCTGGTACTCAAATGGATTATTTTGGAAGAGATAGCGAAATAGAAAACAGATAGGCTAACATACAGTTATGCAAAACAAATGCTGTATTTTCCTGTCTGATCTTGATACCTTTGAAAATCAACATTTGTAATTACAGTGTTGGCAAAGTTTTTAATATGGAATTTTTATAGAGGTGTTAAATTAAATACATTAACATGTATGTGAGAAGATTGGGCAAAATTGTAGCTTTTCTCCACATGAAGGTTAAATCCTGTGCAGAGGAAATGAAGGTCTTTGTACGGCAGTATGGCATATAAAGTAACTTTTTCAGCTTCATGATATGCTTTACCTAGAATAGGCTTAACTAAATCCTTCTGTCTGCTTATGTGGTATAAAGTGAATTTAAAATAACCAGAGCAGCCAGCAGAGGTTTTCCTCATGCAAGGGAGTCCTCTACCTGCAGAAATATCATTGTGATATGGAAGTATCCCTCAACTATGTCCTGCTCCATGTGTGTACGGTGGAGCAGGCTAGCACTGAGGTATGTTTGCAGAGGTTCTTCATTTGGTGGAAAAATAAAAAGACCTACTTCTAAATACAGATCTCCTGGGATTAAGGAATTACAGTAATCTTTTTGTTTTTTGCAGCCTTTTTCTCCACCATCTCCAAATATAAACCAGCTAGAGTGGAAAATCTAAGTCTCTTAGCTCAAATGTACTCGGTACACAAAATTGGTGTGTGCCTGTATATTGGTAGGTTAACCACTTTGCAAGCCCTACTGGGACTTTTAGACATGTGTACTCAGACAGCTATTTATGTGCTGGGATTTTTTCACATAATTTAGGGGTATGCAAGCTCATACTGCTAGTTTTAAAATGTAAATCCATTTATATAAACATGTGCAGCCAGGATGGAATTCTGTACATGTGACAGCACTGAAACCATGAATGAACCGAGATGAGTAAAGTTAACTCTGATAGTGTATAAACTCAGCAGGATTCTAGTCAAAAAGCACCGGAGACTTTAAAATAAAAAAGGAAATACTTGTGTTGCGTGATCTTGAAAGTCTGTAACAATACCAGCCATGTCAGTTTCTTAACTCTATAGTCACAATGGACATCCCATATTCCCTGTGAGTGTTCCATTTTAAAACAAACCAACTCTCCCAGAACTATTCCTTTTGGCTATTAATTATTGTTTTTGTACAAACACACTTGCATTTATACATAGACAGATGTCTACGATATGTTTTCCCTTGTGCTAATGATTTAAACCAGAAATATCGAAATTTAACTATGCTTGTCACTTTTGTTAAAAAGGTTTGTTACTTGAATATCTGCATGTGGTAGTTTTTAAGAAACTGTATGAAACAGAAGCATCCTGTGGCCACACTTGATCTCCAATGAACAAAGATTGTGTTTTTGTGATGTCACTGGTATGATGTGATTTGGTCAGGTCAAATTTGGGGAGTGGCCTTATAGTCCTCATTCTATTCATTAGAACCTCAAAAGAACCTAGGAGACATCTGGCATGAATGACACTACAGGAGGAAGTTTACTCATTTAATATTTACCCTGAGGTGCCATTTTGATTTGAATTATCATTACCTTGTAGAATATAAATACTGAAACTGTAATTTGCACAAAAAATATTTTTTCTCTTAGGATTAACCTAAGAATAATATTAAAGATGGAAGAAAAAGGTTATCTGGTGTGGTCCTACTCCCTTGCATGTGGAAATTTCTTAGTTTTCATTTATTAAAAGCATTTGTGGCATGTTTTTTTTACAAATTGTAAGCGGTGGAAGAAGAGTCTGGATGAGGAAGTAAGACAAGGCACAGAGGAGCTTAGGGAGAAAGCTAAGGTCTAGAAAGTCTAGCATGAAGCCCATTTGCTTGTTGAAATAACTGCTATTTGCAACTGAGATTGCTCATCAAGTTCCAAATATTTGACTGCAGTTCTCTTTCCATAAACATTGGAGTCACATCATACATGTCTTCAAGGCTCAGCCACACCTCTGCTGTATTTGCCTCAAAATCCCTGCCTCTAGTGGTGCAACCAACACAACAGTCCAGAACACCCTCCTTATCATTCCTAATTCCTCCATTTAAAGTCTGTTTTGCAGCTGCAGCAGGCAAAGACAGCTCTCTCCAATTCACAGTTGACCTCTTTGGACATTGGCAGAACAGGTTTCTCATACGCTTCATGAGAGCCTAAGCTTAACCTATGTGTTGATAGAAATAGCTGGTGGTGATGTTTTAACTTTTAAGAAGAGTTTGAAGCTTTAGGGGCTATCTCCACCCTGTTGACCTATTTAGTCTGAACAGATTGCCAAAGCTTCAGGGATGCCAAAGGTTGTACTAGCTAGTTCCATTTGGGTCTCCCACCCAAACAAAAGGGTGGAGAATTCCAGATGCAGTGTGATTCAGGAAGGCCAAAAATCCTGTAAGACTCCATGAAAAATATTTATTTTTGAGTTTTAAGCCAATCCAGAAGAAACAGCACATCCCTTTTTTGCCTTCAACTCAGGCAAGAGAGAAATCTGAATCACCAGTGAAGGTGGAAATTCTGTGTACCTGATTTTATTGCTGTGTTTTTAAGCAGAACCACAATGGTTTTAGTGGAGTGTTTTGGTTAAAACAGAAAACAGTCTACCACTTGGAATGCTTTGGTTGTTTTCATTTAAACATGCATGGTAAAATGCAGTGACAGCTCTTTATGTGTTGACAGCATATGTGCAGGTAGTATTACTTGTGGTAACTGTGAAAAGCAAATTCTGGGAGGTACCTGCTGTACCAATAGCATGAGTATCTCTGCATTTTAGGTGTAATATATGTATAAAACTCAGGTTGTCACTGCTGCTAACAGGCAGGCTTTGCCAAAATGGACTGCTCTCATGCTTTTCCTGATACCATTGTAGGAATTCTAGGAAGCTTTTCATTATGCCATAGGTATCCTGACCAGGACTGCAGCAAAAAGAGTGTAGTGGAAATGGTAGCTAGATTAGATATTGGAGGTTTTCCTTATTCTGGTTTGCACTGGGTCTGGGTGGGATAGAGTTAAAGTTATTCAAAATAACTTGTAGGAGGTTGTGTTTTGGATTTGTGATGAAAACACTGTTGATAACACAGGGATGTTTTGGTTACTGCTGAGCAGTGCTCACACAGAGTCAAGGCCTTTTCTGTTCCTCATCAGCGAGCAGGCTGGGGGTGCACAAGAAGAAGGGAGGGGACACAGCTGGGAGAGCTGACTCCAACTGACCAAAAGGGTGTCCCACACTGTAAGACATAGTGCTCAGCAATGCAAATGTGGGGCGTGGATGTTGGTGGAGGCTGCTGTTGCTTGGGAACTGGCTGGGCACTGGCCGGTTGGTGGTGAGCAATTGTTTTCTTTTGCATCACTTATTATTCTTGGTTGTCAGTTTTTCTTGAAACAATTAAACTTTGTCAAAACCCATGGGTTTTTGTACTTTTACCCTTCTGATTGTCCCACCCATCCCTCTGTGGGGGCACGAATGAGTGTGTGATGCTTAACTACCTACTAGGGTTAAGCCACAACAAGATTCAAACTGCCACATGAACCTGTTTGACTCTCTTCTAAATCCCTGGAAATGATAGTTCAAAATGTGGTTTGAGTGCTCACCATGAATGTGCAACTACAGTCCTCAATTTGCCTTGTTTCTGCTCTGCTGTACTCCTAACCAGTTTTATTCCAGTAACAGTGGGGAAAAAGAATAGATAAAGTAGATGAAATCTGTCTGACTAAATATAAACATCTACAATAAAAAATATTCACTTTTGGCTTCCCTTATAGTCAATGGAGAGAACCAAACATTTGTAGAGTGTGAGTCATTTCATTCCAAGGTAGGAGTCTAAACTAGTTTAGATGAATCATGTCCTAAAAATGTCCTAAAAATGCCCAGTTTTCCACATAATGAGAGCCACTGGTAACAACTTCAGGTGTAGATTTCTTCACTTTAGAAACCTAGATCCAAAGGGAGATGATGTGAATCTCTCCTAAGTTGATCCTAGAAACACATGAACTACCACATAAGGGCAGACCATCTAGCTTAGTACCACCAGTGACTGATGCCTAAGACAACATACTTAAAGAATAATGCAAGACCAAGGCAAGTATTATATTTCCTCATTACACCCTCCCAGCTTCTAGTATTCAGTAGATTACAGGCTCCATGCACCAGAGGTTTCACCTGTTCATTGGTTGTTGTAGCTATTAGTGATGTCTTCTATGCATTTGTCTATGCCAGTGAATTAATATATCCCACTAATCCTTCTCATCATAGTCTCCTCTGAGGCTTCAGGATTCATGTCAAGAAGTAGAATTGTCCTACTATTCCTAATCTGCCCATGTATGGAAACTGTTTTGATCACTTTGATACTTTTCTGTATATTTTCTCTATTCCTATTATAACCTCTGGGAGCCAGAACTGCATGTTGTATTCCATACATGTGTTCTGCATGGATCATATTGATGTATTTTGTTGTCAATTGTGTTCCTAATATTTCATAATGTTCTAGCTGTCTTTTTGATCACTACTGAGGATTACACTATTTTGTAGGTAATTATTATCCATCATTCCAGAACTGGTTACCGTAACAATGAAAATTAATAAAGCAATGAATCATGAAGTACTCTTTCCTGTGTGTATTGCAGAACAGTTGTTAATAACAAACTTCAAATTCCATTTTCTGTCTTGGGCCTAGAATATTCTGAAACTCTTCTGCAGTTATTTGCATTTATCGTGATTATGGCTACTCTGGTTTATTTTATACGATCTGCAAGTATTGCTGCCTTTTTATTCATCCAATTCCTGTGCAAATATGTTAAACAGAACAGGTTCCAGACTAGATTAACACAGGACAACAGAAATATACTCATATAAATCCTCTCCTCTTAGCCTCAGTCTTTTCTTTGTATATTTTAAGCAGTCATATATCCAGTAACAGCTTAGTTTTTTTTAAGTTGCTTTGACAGAGAATCTCACCAAAATCTGTTAAATTTTATGTTGGAACTTTCCCAGTTAAAGATGAAAAGTGGTTTTCACCATGGAGAAAGTGAATTGTTAAATGTACATTTTATTAGCAGAGAACTGCACTATTAGTAGTTCCACTACAGTAAAAGAAAAACATGGAAGATTGTTTTATAATAGCAAATGAATTCTCTGGAAAAAATAAAGAATGGAGGGGGGGAAGAGAAGAGAATTGCTTTCATCAGATAATAAATTAGATTAAATAGTTGTGATTCTGGTACTTGGAAAGAGCAAGATTCAAAGGAGGAATTCTCTCTCCCTCTTTTTCAAGCCTGCTGCTTCAGAGTCTGCCTGCTTCTAATGTGAAGCTGTTACATACCATGCAAAGTATAAATATGGATTCCTCCAGGGGTTTGATGACATTTTATTGGAAGACATAAACTTGTTTCTTGCAGATTTGTGATCTGCAAAAGTTCTGTGTGTGCCAGTACAACGGGGACCATGCCATAGATCACGGCTCAAAATTGTCAGTGCACTCTATTTATTTACCTGGGTTAATAGAAACAAAAGAATATTGAAGTGCAATTAAACTGAACTTGGAAAAGGATTTATGAAACCTTGTCAACTGTGTTATCCAACACAATACCATTTGTGGGAGAACAAAGATTGTTCATTTAGAATATGTTGAAACCGTAAGTGAAATCACCTTACAAATATTTTTCTCCTTGAACGGATAACATCTGACAGACTGGAAAGCAATGCCTAACCCACTATTAAACATTACCAGGTTACCATTAGAGTTAATTAGCAAGGCATTACCCATAAGCCTTTGAAGACAATAGTTTTCTGGCTGTCACCCAGGCCTGCTACGCTATAGGCTCACTGACTTCAGAAGGCTGACAAGAGTTCTTTTCCTGTGAGAAGCATGTTGTGATAGAAGCCTGGTGAAGGTAAAACATGTTGTTACCTCAACTTTAGGTGACCCATTTGATCATTTTAGCTGGCAGCACTTCTAATGTTTATTTCAATGTCAGGGAAATTTCTGCATCAGTTTTCAAAACATAACTCTATATACTAATTGCTTTTTCTCATTGGCAAATACCTAACTTTAGGTAGGAACTTATTTGAAACCTGTGCCCTTGTTGAGAACTCATCAGTAGATCATGAAAATCAGGTCACAGTTTGGAAAACTGCAAGGATTTTCCTCTTTATGAAAAGAAGTGTTTAACATACTCATTAAAGATCTGGATGATGGGACAGAGTGCATCCTCATTAAGGTTGCTGATGACATAAAACTGGGAGGACTGGCCGATACACCAGAAAGTCTTGTTGGACTTCCCTACAGGGATGGCCTGACAGTAATGCTGAACATATTTATGTTGGAGACTTATGTTTCCTCTTTGGACTGTGTCGGTATGGCTGACTTCCTAGCCTGAAAGATACAGCATTACTGTGGCAGCAGCCCATTCAACTGCTGAAACGAACAAAGTGCCATGCTTTAATCTATAATGATGTATTTTGATAACTAAAAACTAAAGTCAGAGCCCTTCAGAGTGCTAGCCCCCAGGTAGCTGACTGGCATGTGGATGGACCATGCAGTGAGCATGTCACTGGACTGTCAGACCTTTATCATAGACAACTGAAAACAATCCAGCAACTATCAACACTGACCACTTCAGATAGTAAAGACACTTAACTAAGGATTGCTGAAGTTCTATTCCTTACAGGATTTCTGACTCATGATCGAAAGCTATTTCTGCTGCACATCCTGGTATTTAAGCCCCCACATTTTTAAGGTGAATTTGCAATGACCTTTTAAAAATAATTCTTGCTTTTCCATTCCTGTAACACTTTTGACCCATAGTTTTATTTTAATAGTATTCTAGCTGGTGATGCCAGCAGAAGAGAAGATCAGAATGAAAAATATGTCATTAATTGGCAGTCTCATTGCTCAACCAGGCTGCATTTTCCATAACATGCACTCAGTGCTTTGCTCACTAAAACACCAGTGTGCAGCTTGCATAGCCCAGAATCAATGTTGCATGATACGATCTGTGCTGGGGAGATATTAGAAATGAAGGACTCATGTGACAGTGTCTGCACAGGATACAGTGGGTTAATACTTCTCATTTGTGGAGCAAATTTTATTAAACAAAGTATATATATAAATGTACATACATATATATATATATATATATATATATATACAGACATACATGGGTTTATTCACCTGGTTTTCTTTCCATGCTATCTACCAGTGTCTAAAGGCAACAGAAATATCAAGGTCTCATGGCTTTATTGGTGACAAAGGGCCCCTTCATTAATTTTGTTGTTGGGGTTCCAAAGAGAACTACATGGCGTTCAACTTCAGTTCATGGGTCAGGAATGGTGAGTGATAGAAATGGAGCATGTGAGAAGACTGCTTCAGTATACAAAGTAGCCTTGGACAGATGTGCATAAGGTCACCTTAGACACCTCCTCACCAAAGCCCACTGAGAGGCTTCATCTGTAGAGCAGGACCTACTCAAAATGCACTGACAGACATTCCTCACAGAATTTATCTGTAGGTGCCACCATCATTATAAAGCTAGAACATAAAGACAGTCTCCCCATCCTCTTCTATATAATAACCTAACGGTGTGAACCTTCCGTCTGGAGATGTAGAAAATCTGAGTACAGGCCCTCTTCATCTTAAGGACATGCAGATTCCAATCTTCCACTAGAGTTCTTTAATGCTTGTCTGTGGGGGAGCACAGGGAAGTGATCTTAGTCCATTTTGTCACACTAAATGCAAAAAAAAAAAGGAGCTAGGATTCATTGGGCCAGAGAAAAAGATGGAGATCTGGGGCATTTCCTAAAGGAGGGGAGTCCTGGACTCTTGATCTTTACTTTCAGAGAATTGTTAATAATCTTGAGTGCATTCTATCAAGAAATCACTGAGCAATATTAACTGAATTGAAAAAAAAACTAAAACCATGCACTTTTCAGGGGCCTAAATCTTTTTGGATCTAACCATAGGTCCCTTCATTGCTAACTTTCATGGTGCTATATCACTTTGATGACCCTGTTGTGAATTCATTGTTTTACTGTAGCAAGCATGGTGGCCTGTTCTTATAACTTTTCTTTTGAGAACAATGACATGACTGTGAGCTGCGCATGTACATGCAGAATATATGGCTCACATTTTAAACTCACTTCCCAGAGCAGAGGTATTATTCTTACTTTGGCTCACTTAGTAAGTTCGTTAATGGACAGGAGAAGAATAATGGAATCCTGGAGATCTGGCACATGAGACAGCTGTGTGCCGTGAGTAAAGCCCCCTTTGGAAGCATCTTTTGGGGCCAATTTCTTTATTTTGTAGTCAGGCAAAACTCCCATTGACGTCAGTGGTAATTTTCCTTCTCTGAAAAATGGGGACTCAGTTTTGGCTCTGATTTTCAGGTCAGCTTGGGCCACTTCTGATAGTGCCAGTATTCTGAACATCCGTTGGTGGACAGAAAGCTCATGTAATGTGCTTAAGATATATCCAGGTTGGCATAAAAAGATTAAAATAAGGAAATGCCAACTAATCAACCAGCCCTTTTACTTTCAATATTCCCAAATGGGTCTTGTATGAATAGTTGGACCCCCTCAGATGCACAAGGATAGCAGGTATTTTTAATTTAACCTTTCAAAAATGCTTTTAAAATAAGACATCCTATAATATCTTGTAAATAGAAATGCTAATAAAAATGCGTTATATCCAGGGGTATTTGCAATGTGAATTGCTTACTCCACCCCAAGCTTAGGAAAAGTAAATGTTTTCTGTTTTCATATAATTTTTTAGCCAAAGTCTTTTAAGCATATAACTTTACAGCTTTCATAAAAAAGGCATAAAGATGAAGAATGTGTTTTGCAATGCATCTGCCACTGATATGAGTGTTCAATTAAATGGACCATGCAAGAAAAGAGGAAAGATATGCTACTGGGGTATTGCCAATGATATCCTTTGACACTTCTATAGTCTCATGTGTTCCTGATCAAGCAGCACAGAGTGCTGGAAAATCCCAAACCAATAAGCTTGAAACCAGAACAGTCTGCATACATTTGATATGCAGTCAGAAGAGGCTGATTTGAAATGATTGGTGCTGAACTGTGGCCTTTCCATTAACTTACCTTAAACCATTTTTGCTTTTTGTTGACTCAGAACTTCACCAACTCTATTTATACTCTGGAAAATTGCATGTTTCTGCTTAGACAACAGATTCAAACTGTGTTTTTACTAGTGGCAGCCATTTGGAATTCTTTCCTACCACACTGTATCCCATTTCACTTTAAATCTTCTCTTCTGGACACATGCAAGATTCATACTTCTGTAAAATCTCATTACCAAATTTGGTAATTTGTCATTGATGTTAGCCAGTGAAATATATCAGTGGCTTTAGTCAAGTTCCTGAATTTGTGTATTTTGTTCCCATCACATAAATTTCAGTGTTCCTTATGTGATTTGATACAGTTCCCAGTTTAAGACCTGCATGCTGTTCTGCAGGTGCAGAGAGAGGAGTCTGAGATCTGCTTGTCTTCTACTTTCTAACCAGCTCCAACCCTCTCTCTCTACCCCACAGTATGCCTGTCATTCTGTGCACGTGGTTAGAGAATAGATGAGCATGAATAAGGACTGGCAATTGATCCGTCTTGGCCATTGATGAAACAGTTTGTAGCTGATGGATGCCAAGTTTGTCACGGGTCACAGAGTTGCTTCCCACCTTTGTGGGGCAGGTTCCTAGGAGGAGTAAGGAAGGGAAGTTCCAGGGAAGAAATGCAGGATGTCTTCTGGTGGAAGAAAGCCTACCTGCAATATGTCCTGGGAATCAATGTTGTGTTCCCATGGTTTCTCTACCTGCGATTTTTGATTTCTGTGCAACCCCCTGAACACCCAATACTAAGACAGCCATTGGTTTTGGGAGACAGTTCCTCTGCTTTTCCTTCACTGGAACAGCATTTACTCCTTCTGACTGAAGAAAGGAAACTGCATGAAAAGGGTACCTAAATATTTCTATCATCTACTCTGTCATACATTTATACACATAGAAAGATGCATTTAGACCACAGTGCCAACTCTTAGCAAAGAAGGTGTAAATAACAGAATGTCACAGAGACTACTTTTCCTTTTAAAGCTAAAATATGGAAATGCATCATGAATATATTTGCATTCTTGCCACTCACTGACTTACCTTTCATAAAGTTGAGGTCTTCCTTTTCCAGTGCTACAAATCTGGCACCACTCAATGATGAAATTCTCTTAAAGAAAAACAAGGAAAAGAGAAAAAGAATTATTTTCTTGTGGCCAAAGAATGTGCAAACTGCTGGAAGAAGAATTTTATAACTGCTTAACACCACATAACAGAGAAGTTATGCTAGTCTCCAGGATAAAAAAATCTCATGAGGAATTCAGCTTCTTACTTGCTGTCTCATGTAATTGCATTCTTATCTGTGCATATGCCATCTAGTTCTAAGTATAAAACTACTATCAGATTTGTTTTTCATTTGGAAGAAAACCTATTTCCATCTGTTAAAGATTCACCTCCTATGACTGAGTTTGTTTTCTTGAGCATAAAGAAAGATATGTAGCTCATTTGTCAAACAAACAACATATAAAGGACCTGCCACTACTCTTTCAATCATGTCCAATTTAGATATATTGCAGTCTTGGTAAAGAACACAGTTGTTCAAGATCTGTCTCTCTTCATAGCAACTTAAGTTCCATATTTCGCTGCATTGATCACTGCATTCCCACAAGGCACATTGACTCCTTGCCCTGCATATTGATCCTTACAGTAGAGAAAATGGGACAGATGTCAATCTCAGGGTCAAGTGCTTTAGCAGACCTTGTGATTGGTATGCATGTTCCCTCCTGGAAAAGACCTGGGAAAAGTCTTTGCTCTGTGCTAATCCCTGTATCATAACTTAGCATTATCTGGGAGGATATTAATGGCCTTATGTCAAAATGTGGACGTGTTCTAACAATATTTAACTCAGGCCTTTGAAAATGTTGAATAAACCTGTCTATGTAACTTTAAAGCAAATGATGGACATCTCTCTAAACTGCTGAAATAATATTATCATTTTTTTTTTTTTTTAATTTCCATAACTTTATTCCCTTGTCTAACTAGGAATAATTCAGTACAGCTGAAATTCAGGAGCTGAAATGAAATGCAACTGGGACTAATCCCAGTAAAGTTGCTTCATGCCAGCCAGTGACTTCAGTACAATGAGTCATTTTAATTGCATCATGAGTGTCCGAAACACCTTCTGTTTCACTGACCTCTTGGAAAAGCAAAGTGAAGGCTTCTTGTTAGGCCAAGTTCTAAGACTTCTTTTTTTGTTATGGTATGTGTATGTTTGTCTATGGGATGTATAGAGGACTATAAAGAACTGAATCATCAAACTCCAGACAAAATTAACAATGCTGTTTAAAGCAAAGCAAGGTGACTGGCAAACATACAACTCTTTATAATTCCTTTTCAGTCCATGTGGGAAAACAGAGATGGCATTAAAATCTAAAAGGAAAACTAGTTATGTATTGCATATTGCTACATGGACATCTTCAGAAATAAGAAGGCATACTCACAGCTGTTGAAGCAAAAGGAAAATATGAATCTGTACTTGCAACTGTATTATTTTTTCCTTAATTATTTCAGACCTTTCATCTGTTGTATCATGAACTTCTTTACAGAGTAAACCAAACAACCTAATAATATAATTTGTGCAATTTCATGGCTCTAATTGCCTTTCTTGTGAAGTGGTCAAGAAGAGTGAGTTTATTCTATTTTGGTTGCAGAGTATTTTGGCAAAAACTTAATTTTGGAATACTTTCCTTGACATTTGACTTACCAGTAGAAAGGAAAATGAAGAAGGACAAAGAATTTCCATCTGGATCCTTTCTGTTTGGTGCTACCACTTATACTGTTACAATCAGCAGTTATTCAAAACCTTTCTTGGATACAGGCAGTGAATGTTATTTGCATGTTAATGCTTTTATTATTTCATTTTATTTTGTTTTGTTTTGTCTGTTTGTTTTGGTTTATTTATTTTTTTAGTGTGGTTTGTTTGCATGCAAATTTGAGGTAATAGTTCACAGTGATTTTAAGAAATGTTGTTTGACAAATAACCCAAACCTGTTCCTAATGCCCATGAGACCTAGGCTATAGGAAATGAAAAGAACTTCAGGAGGTCAACTCTTCTGAAGAAGATCTTTGCAGGATCAGGGTCAGGGCAAAAGTGCTCCTGTAATTCATTCTCAGCAGAAGATAATGTTTCCTGGAATCACTACTGGGGAAAAACCATTGCATGGTGCACTGCCATACAACATTCCTGCACAATACCTTTACATCACATTAAATGCCACATTAGGCCAGTATAATTTGTGTAATGTGTAGGATTCAGTAAGCTTCAGCACAGTTAAAATAGATATATAGAGGAGTGTTTTCTTTACTTGTCAGAAGAGTTGTTGAAAAAGTACCCCATAATAGCAGGAAAAGGGAATGAAGTGGGAATAAGGTTGTATGTGAGGATAGAAACCCCTTGTAAACATTGTACTCTGAGACTGAAAGACTATGGAGCTGTTATTAAGCCCATTAAAATTAACAGAAGCAGTTCTGACCACGAGAATGAGTGCAATTCACATACAGATTTGGGCTCCATGAACAAGCTTGCGTAAAACAAGAGCAAACCTGAAAACTACAAAAAAAAAGAACTTGAACTGAACCAAGCCTTTTCCTGAGGGCTGGAAAAAAATTGATTGTTTGATTTTCACATTCCTCATCTTTTCCATTATCATCATGGAGAAAAAGTGGACAAGAGACTATTTTGTGGTATTATCACTGGCCTGACTGAAACTAAAAAGGTATTAGAGGTAATCTCATGAGAAAGTTTGACCTTGCAAGATTTCGAGTTGATTTCCAAAGCCAGGAGATTCAGATACTTTTGGATAGAATTTGAGCAAAAATCCAAACTTCTGCATGCTTATCTGAACCTAAGATCCAAGAGTTTTGATATACCCTCCTTCCTTTCCTTGATGAACACACTTGTATATTGTGAGCGTATTTGTTTGTGTTATTTGTGGAACTGGCAAAAACATGTGTGCATTTAGGCTTTTGTCAGAGGGGTTTCTGGGCTGAAGTGCTAATTCATTACTGGAAATAAAAGTTGATATAAAACATAAGTGCTAAGTGCTCCAGAAAGTACATTACAGAAAATAGTTGAGCTATATGCAGTCTTCAGTCTCATTAGGAAGTGAGAAAGAGATGGCATGGAAAAAATTAACTTGTCAACATAGCCATATATAACTTTCAAAGAGCACAATGTGAACACAAGATGTTGCACTGACCATTCAAATAAATCAGAAAGCTGTGAATTGTTCCAGAGATTTATTGATTTAATTACCGATCATAACACAATGTGTTTGTTCTAAAGTAATCCTATAAAAAAGGAAAAACATGATGTGTTTATACAGCTCTTGGACAGAAAAGCAGATCCTTTGAAACTGGTGAGTTATGGTCTGCATGTAAATAATGCATTTACTATGCAAAGCTCTTAAAAAGTTTCTATAGAGAAGAGCAGCATCAACAGGGCATGTTAAATATTAGAGATTCCAATGGAGCTCTTTTTGACTTCAGAATAGCTGAAGATTTCTCAATGATTTTAGTCATTGTTGAAACCTGAAACAGCAAATTTGCTGTTGAGCACATTGACCAGAAGGATAGTTTAGCATGGGAAAATAACTGGTGCTTCTCAACTTTGCATACAGATAGCACCTAAAAATAACTACTTTGTAAAACTTGTACTGAGATGGAGGGAGCCTGAAGAGGACTGCTTGATGCTCCTATCAGAATATTTGCCAGCATTTCAATATTTAAACACCCTGATCAGAAAAACTCATTAGAGTCTCCTAAGGCAGTTCACATGCTGAAGGTTATGCATGTGCTTAAGTGCTGCCCTGGGGGAGGTCTGTGTAGATATGGAGGCCAGTATACAGGAGCAGCACTGGGAAACAGAAGCAAACAAACAGACATGTAATTATGGATCAGAAACCAAAGGGGCAAATAGACACAACATAGAGAAAGTCACAGTTCACTGTCTTATGATGGATCTCTTTGTCTAAGGCAGATTTCCTCCTCAGGGTATGCTGCTGAAAAACCTTGGTTGGATTGTACAAAGAGCCCACACGCACATGAAAGGTCTTTTTTTGGCATAGCAGCACAATACAGTTTGGACCTATATTTAAACGATACTTGTAATCCAGAAATTGCTAAGATTTTGATTTTCAGGGACTTGGTTCATCCAGAATAGGACAAGAGCAGGCTTGTGTGTGCTCACTGTGAGTAGTTAGGGTATAGGCCCAGTAAAATGGGTAGTGAAGTAAGTGAATTACATTCACTGGTTTAAACTAAAAAGTATCACCTCCTACAAGGAATTGGGAATGAACTTACCAAAGCCACAAGGATTCCTGTCTACCTGACTTTTGGTCCATGTTTTACACACAGGGAGATGAAATTAAACATAAATGAATGTGATTTCTTTGGGACAGAATTTAATTTTCCAGGCTGTCCGCTGGAAAAATTAACCCCTAAACTAAATATCTGGTATTTAATTCAGGCCTGATTTATATTGGTCCTTCAGGAACAAAAGTTAGTAACATCTAAAATAGTGTAACCTACATCTCCCTCAGAGCTGGAATAAACAGAAATTTTAATGATCTATAAAGTTTTATGAGTGACTGAACTTTAGTCAGCAGTATTTCAGTGGGATTTCTAGAAACATCAAAAGGATAAAAAATCCAAATACAACACTATTCCACTTTGGTGGCTGAGAGTTAATAAAGTTAATACCTCTTCCATACTCTGTCATGTAACTCCATATCATAACTCTTATTACACTAAGGTTCATTGCCAAGAATTCATAGTAGTGGAAACAGCAAATGAAAAATAGACAGAAAGACCACAGTTTTGTTAGGCAAAGCGGTTCAGGTACAAGATTTTGGCCTCTGTGAAAGAAGGGGAAGCAGCCAAAACTACTTGAGTATAACAGCCTCCCCATATTCTGCAATTATATAACAATGAGTCTAGTCATTAATATCCATTAGCTGTCCCAAAGTCCTGAGCTATCCAGTGCTGTAACCCCTCCTGGAGTGCATCAAGCCAACAACCTAAAGAGGTTCCCAAGACCTAAGCAAGCAGAATAATAATGGTGGCTGGGAATAAACACCTTTGTTCAGTAAAATTAATCATTGCAATGCTAAAGTCTATGACCAGGTCATTACCTGGAAGGCAGGTCCTGGTTGTGGCCACTGAGCAACCATAATGGAAAAGCTCATTTATGCAGAGGGCATTTCATAACACGTAACTAGGCCAAGGGAGCAAGACCTTATGAGTGACAAGCTGAGCTGGAACTGGCCACCACATTGCTAGTGTAAGAAGTAATGCTACTATGGCTATAGGATACTGCCATTATCTAGAGGTGACATTCACTGACTGGCAGAAGAAGAAATAGGAAATGAAAGAGAATGTTTCTGTGTAAGGCAGAGAAAGCAGATGAAGAAGCAGGACAATCTGAGGCTATCACAACTCTTCCCCAGAAACTGAGCTTCCCTTACTGGGAAGAGATACAGATATATGGAAACCTCAGGCAGGCATAAGCAGTGCTAGCCACCCAAAGCCTCTGCTGCAGCCATTAGTAGGTTTGAGGCTTCAAAGACATATCTGCAAAACTAGAGGAAAGAGGTTGTCTAGTTTCCATAAGGTACCTGTCTTGCTACTGATTTCCATGGGAGGTTAGGCATCTAATCATCAAGTCAGGCACCTAATACCTTTCATGGACCTGATACCTGTACAAAAATCAGATGATTTAGATCCCTTAGTAACAATTAGAGAGATTCTTCATGGTCACTGCTACCACTTGTATTAGTAGCATAAGTTCCTATGTGCTATGAAGGTCAGAAACAGATAGCAAAGGATACAATTACTCCCCATGTCAATCATGCTGGATAAACTCAATGGCAGTCAGATGAAAGGACAAGACAACTGCCAAGTGAGGAAGGCATATCTGAAATCACACTTTTGCATTTGCTCAGTCAGTGCAGGAAGGGAGTTATGGAATTAATTTCTCTCTCCCTCAATGGAGAAGTTTTCAGGGGAGAATAAATTAAGAATTTTTCTTATGCATAGGGGACAGGCAGATGAAAGCATAGAGGTGGCTGAGGAAGAAGCAGGCACGATGATGAAGGCTGTCATCATTTTCAGATCACAGGCAGGAGGTGACAGTTTGATAGGCCAATATCTTTGACGGATTGGGTGAGGCTAAATGTGAAGGATCTTAAAAACAGAGATAAGATGTTTGTGTTCAAAAATGTGAAGCCACTGAAAGGACACAATAATGGTGATGCAGCCAAAGTGATGAGCCAGGAACGTGTTCTAATCTCAGTGTTTTGAATGGAAGTGAAGGGCAGTGGTAGTGCTAGAACATGGCTGGAGACCAGAATAGTACAAAGTGCAAAATGATGGAATCCTGCTATGAGCCATAGCTGGCTGCTGAGAGAAAGGATGAATCTGTGAGCTATTATGTAGGAGGAGGCAAATAGACTTGGATAACAGAGTCACTAAAGAGGCAGAGGAATCTAAAATGGTCCCTGATCATGGGCTGGAGGTAGCATGAGGTTAATAGTGGAAAAAAAGTGGGGAATGTGAACAGAAAATTTATTTTCAGCTATTATTGACTGTCAGAGATGTGGAAATGAAGTGTTAGAATGAGATCTACATAGAGAAAGAGGTAGTGAGAGATTTGGGAATCCATTGCAGAGATGAATTTTTATGAGAAGGGCACCTACAAATGAGATAGAGCTAATATTGTTAAAGAAATCTTTTTACCTGTCATGGGTTCAGCAGCAGCAGTCATTTTTCTCCTTCTTGGTAGCTGGTGCAGCACTGTGTTTTTTGATTTGGACTTGAGAACAGCGCTGATAACATCAGTGTTTTGAGTTACTGCCTGGTAATATTTTGGTCTGACCAAGGACTTTCTCAGTCTCATGCTCTGCCAGGGAGGAAGGGAAGCCGGAAGGAAGCAGGGAGAAAGCAGAGACAGGACACCTGACCCAAACTGACCAAAGAGGTATTCCATACCACAGCACATCATGCCTAGCATGCAAAAACAGAGGGCAGAGACCCGGAAGGGTGGGAGTGCACTGCTTGGTTGGGCTGGGTATAGGTGGTGAGCTGTGGTATTCTTTCCTTGTATTTCTCTTGTCATTATTACTGGTGGTAGCAATAGTGATCTGTGCTATACCTTAGTTACTAAACTGTTCTTACCTCAACCTGCGGGAGTTGCATTCTTTCAATTCTCCTCCCCATCCCTCTGGGAGAGGGGGAAGAAAGAGGGGGGAGTGAGTGAGCAAAACTGTGTGGCTGACAGAGCCTTAAACCATGACACTGCCTCTCTGGCTCTCTTCTCCTGATGTCTGGGCAGCTGGAAAAGTCAAGGGCATTGCCAACAGCATTTTTTCCTTTCTTTGCTTGCTAAAGGCATAATTTTCTTAATTTTATTATGCTTTTCTCATTTCTACAGTAGGTTTTGCACTGGGTGCACAGCCAATTGACTCAGCTCCAGATATTACACATACTTCAGATGCTGATAGGTGTTACTGGCAATACTGGACACAATAGAGCTTGTGAGTTTTACGAAAAAGACAGTACTTTCAGTGCACTAAGAAGACCCATCCAAAATGTGGCAATCTACTGAATGGGCCCAATCTTCTATAGATTCAGTATAAACATAGTGTGGATATATGAAAAGGTCCTGGGTATTCTTAAAGTAGCTTCATGGGGCTTCTTTAATTTCCACAGTGAGACAATCCTGTGCTTTTGAACTTGGTGAGAAATGAGAGTCCTGGTAGGAATTAGCAGATTGACAGATGAGGACATAGTTGATGGACGTGTCACACTTACCAAAACCTCCAGCTTTGCAGTCAGGTTGGATTAAGTCCCACCAGCATGCCATGGTTCAGCTTTTCTGTATTGCCTCCTCCCATTCCCTTATCCCTGTCATTCTTGTTGCTGTACATGACACCCTCCCTGCCAACCTCAAGAGGAGAGGGGCAATAAGGGCTTCTGTTCACTTCTTTGCTCACTTCTTTAATCCCAGAGTGGCACTTGGTTTCTGATGCAAGACGCCAGAATGAACTGACCTTCTGTCTTGGTCTGGGACTCGTCTCATGACAGGTTTTAACTCCACCAAAGAATATCAACAGCATTCTCACTGATTTTCAGATTTCTGCTGAGAAACCAAGACCAAAAGCCAAGGATACTATTTGAAGAGAAGGTTGTGATTCTTTTTCCTACTAAATTTCTAGCCAATGTCTAAAAACCAGGGTGATGGCTGAAGTACTGAGTGTAATAAACAGAATATCTTGCTGATCGTTTTAGCTTAAGAGAAAAAGAAAAGCAGCAAGTCTTTGTATACATTAAATAATTATTAACAGTTTTTATTAGGAAGAGACCAAACTTGTTCAGTTTCTTTTATAGTAAACATATCTGATGGGGTTGAGGGAAAGGAGGAAAAATCACGCATACTTTGTATACAGTTTGGTTGGATAGCTGGCAAGTGCACCTGTAGGGCATATGTGAATGTATAAACCCACACATGTTCACTTAAAAGGACACCGTCAGCTTGCTTCAGAGCTTTTGTTTGCTCTTTAATCTGTATTAATACCCTCTTAGAAGCTTAAAAACCAGCATTTATTTCCCTGTTGAGTTCCTTCCTTTTCCCCTTGTCAAGCCAGTTCTGTGTGTGTTTGGTTTGCTTTCTTTCGAGTGCAGATAAAATTAACACAGCTGGCCTTTTTTAATAGCCCAAACAACTTGAATTTGTACCACAGTTTACCAGCCCAGGGAGAGCAAGGGTGAGAGCATCAGTGTCTGCTGAAACAGTGGGCCGAGCGGGCACGCAGTGAGAGTGCTGCTTTGTGATGCTGTGCTTAAGCTGGCCTTTGATGGGACACCAAGGTGAAGCAGTTCTGTTGTGGTCACCTGGGCCTGGGAGAGAGGACAGACACATTAAAGAGCCTAAGTTCCTGTAAAAACATGAGTAGTCACTTCTTGAACAAAATGGATGAATTAGGAAAACCCAGTGGCCTTCATCTTAGTCTGTGCAGCCAGGTTAACGCCTCTCTGATGGTGCAAAAAGACCTGCTGTTAGTGTAACTAAGTGTGAGAACCTCTATTTTCAATTCTTTATGTTCTTTACTTCCATTTCTTACAGCTGGTATGTTTGCAGTGATGCAGAACTCCACAAGGAGCCCTGGGGGCAGTGGCTGCAAGTCCTTGCCTCAACCTCGGCATACTGCAAGCAGCAGACACACCAGGAGAAGCAGCCTGCTTTGAGACACTCAGTGAAAGCCCTCTGCTCCTTATGTGGGAGAAGAAGGGTGCAAAATGGAGCTTGGCAGACAAGCAGCGATGGTAGGGAGCCATTCTGAGTACTGGGCTTTCCAGGTAGATTGAAGTGAGGAGATAAGGAAAAGCGGAGAAGGGGAGATACCTAATCAATTCACTGTCCAATAGCTCTGCTGTGGGACCTCCAGGACACTTAGCTGCAGTCACTGCTCACTTGGCCACTGCCTATAGGATCTGTTCCAAAACAGATTATTTTAGCTGCTGACTCTCATTTTTAGATATTTGATCAAGTGAGGAAGCTAGAGGGAAAGCAACAGATGTTGAAGGATCAAATAATGTTTCTGTCTTAAGGTTTGCAGGCTTTGTCAGAATTTAATAACCCCTCTTTAAAGTTCCATGTGGATAAAAGGATTTTGTGATTTCACCAAAGATTCACTCCAAAGGAAGGAGCATTGCCTTTGACAGCTTGCTTAACACTGCATGAAAACAAGCAGGATTGGCACTGGCACTGTGATGTTATTTTTAGTTCCTGATGGCATGGTGGGACCAGCTTGCAAATGAACCCTTGCAATCAGAAAGTGCAGGAAGGTCTTATTTAGCAAAGCACGAGGCTAAAATACACAAAATAAGCTACACAAGAGTTCCAAACCTGGTGTTTCATCTGTTTTCAGAATTCACAGTAGTCCTGTCCTTTTGAACGTGACTCTCCAAAGGCCACCACAAAAGAATATAATCTGATCTCTGCAATAGCCGTGGCTACAAAAGCAGTACAAAATAAAAGATGGAAAGAGAAATTCACACCCAGCCCATTACTGAATTAGGTGGTTTATGTTCCCACACAATGTTCAACTATTCTCCAGTAATTCTGGTGTCACAAGAACATAATACATCAAGGCAAAGAAAACACTGCACAATGCCGAGATGAAAAGCTACCCTAACACGGAGGTCAGATGAGGCTCCTTCTTCCTCTGCGCTGAGCAGCTTCTTTCAGGCCTTTCCCACCTGGGCTGGTGGGATGCCATTGCAGGGCTTCCTTCTGCCATCTTCTGCCTCTTTGCAGTACTGCGAGCCGGGGAGCAATCCTTCAGCCAGCAGCGCAGGTCTGTGGTCAGTGGCAGCAGGATTTGGGCTTTTGCTCAAGGGCAGGAGATGAGATTATAGTCACGAACCAGGAGATAATTGAAAAGAAGTTGTTTACAATAGTAATTATGCATTATTGAAATGATGCTCTAAAGTGTTTATAGGCATCCCTGCCTGAGCATCTGGTGTCTGAGCTCACACATGAAGATAGAGAACATCTGACAAAGCTAAATCATATTTTCCCTGAGGGCTTTTCACCTTGACCTTGTGCTGCGCACTGTATCCCTTCCTGTTGGGGGAGAAGCTTTATCCATCCCAACAATGTAAGGAGCCCAGCATCACTGCAGGGAAGTCTACATTCTGTATCCTTTGAGACAACCAGGCCAGAGAAAGAAGGAAGCAGGCAGCCATCTACTTTCACAGTGTTAGTAGATGACAGAGCACTTCCATAGGTGTTTTGCTTCCTCCTAATAAATATTCACCCAGTGACAGTGCAACTGTACCATATGTGTCTCAGGAGACGGTTGACTGTCTGACAGGCCTGGCTTACGGTCATCCCCTTAATTTGCTCTGACCAGCTAACAGCGATACTGAATACTGCCTGATGCCTTGGTTTTAGATAGTGATTGTCTTCTTAGTCTACTGGAGCAGAACTATACGCAATAATGGTTATCATCCCCAATCAGTTGTGATGGAGTAAAGACTGTGAAGGAATCTCCTTTGCCCACCTTTCTTTCAAACTTGCAGACTGAAGGATAAAACTAATTCAGTAAATTGGAAGCCTACTGTAGGGACTCCTCACAAAGAGAACAGAGGGGTGTGTGTGTGTGTGTGTGTGTGAGATCTATGTCCCTTCTGAAGGAGGTCCCACTCTGCTTTGTGTTGATGATACATTTAGTCTTAGCCCAGCAACTTTTAGGATATGACTGCCCCACCTCAATGTACATTCATCCCTGTCGTTGCTGGGTTGAGTATGAATATTTGGAAGTATTCATTATGTAAATGTGGCATAATTCCTTCCAGCTGTATCCATCTGCCATGCTGCCAGCTATCTCACAGGAACAGGATTTGCACCAGCATTCTACTGCATTTGTTTTCATAGCAGTTAGTGAGTATTATTTTCAGCTTTTGAGAATATCTCAGCTATAAGCTACATTTATACATATATTCTGTGAAGCACTTGCTTTTAGCATTTAAACAACAATGACAGTGACAGCTACCAATCTGTGTTCCTGCGATTTGGGTCTAAGCTGCAGTGCTACCTGAGAACGTGGAAGGGGTTCAGCTATTTTCTGTGGTTTTTTTTCTAAGAAGCTGATTTATAGTTTCTCATATGTTTTTCCTTCTCTCATACTGGCCTTGGATGTGTCACTCTTGTCCCACAAGTAAAAGGATAAAACAGCATTCACCCCATTCATCTCTGACTTGGAGTTCTAGGTACAGAAGTCTCTTTCCTGCCAATTTTTATGAACAACTGCATCTAAAAGCTCATATGATAGCTTTCCTGGCAAAATGCTGCCTGTCATTTCCCTTCATTTGTTACATTTGTGTCCCTGTAAAAAAATAATTAATACTTTCTGCTCTGTGTTCTCTTACCTTTCACTCATCTTTGTTTCATTTCTGACTTTGTAAATTTGTTTTGGAACAGAAAGGTCCTTCTCATAGCTCTTTCCAATGTGTTACATTTTATGAATGATTTTATAGAGCACAGCCTATTTGTGTGTGTGATTTTTCAGTAATATGGTTTGCAGTAAAATTCCTCTCACCACAGAAGTTAAGTCAAAAAAAGACTTTTTTCCAGTTCTGCTCGGGGTTACTTTTATGTGTTTTTAAGTGCATCTAATTAATATTGGCACAGAAATTCTGTCACAGAAATTGAGACAATACAAGCTAAGTATTTGGGAATTTGCCTAAGTTCCAAAATACTTGGGAATGTTGGGTTTTCTGTGGTTGTATTGTGATTTGTTTTAACAGAAAATAATTTACTCCACCAAATATTTCTGGGCGCTCTTAACCTATAAGGTTCATTTCCTTGCTTACAAATACAAATATTTACTACATCCATTATTTGCTGCTTTTGTCCGGCTTTTAGTGGGGTTCTCTTGCATTCCAGAGCAAGAAGTGGCATTTATTGTTCCTGGTTACCCAAGCAGCCCAAGGAGCAATGAACCTTTCCAAGCCAAGCTCTAGGATCAGCAGGGCTCTGAAATAGGACAGGTGTAGTAGACTTTCAGGGCTAAAATCTGAAGTAACATAAAGACTGCTGACAGCAGTAGAAAGACATTATTTACACATTGAGGAGTAAGAAATAATCAACAGACAAAAAAGCCTCCAATAAATGAATTAAAAAGTGAGGGAGATGTAAAGCATTATGGTGAAGTTGTGTTTGGTTTATAATTTCTGGGACAAAATTATCTTGCTAAAACTTGCTAAAATATGCTGTATCAGTTGCACTCTAATAAAGAAGCCGGGCACATGCTGAAAAAAAGGAGAGTTCAGTAGAGGAACATTTTATTTGCTGCAGTGTTCCTTTTCCTTCCTGTTTCTTCAGCAAATGTGTGTGTTATAGTACACACCTTTTTGTAGCGCAATCACTAATGTACCAGGCACCAGCAGTTACACATCAACACACACATGTTCTTATCATCTCTCAAGGTGTGTTTGCAGATAACACGCAACGTAAATCTGAGTGAAAGCTCCATCATTATATGAGTTCCACATACCAGTTATTGTTATCTACAAAAATTATTTATTAACAGAATAGGGAGGAGAAAGGCTGGGTGAGGTTTCAGACTAGGGTTTCTGTTGCCTAACCTTACGTGACATGACTTATAAACTGAGGGGTGCGAGTGTGTATCAAAAGCTGTGCTTTATTACCTTAACTGTGAAGAAGCTCAGGAGCATTTTAATTTGTCTGTCTCTGACCCCTGTTGTTAATATTTTACTGTATAACACAGTGCATATATAGCCCCCATCTTGATTTCTCTTGCCCTAAGTAGCCCACAGTATCTTTCGTTCCACTGATTTCCCCAATATTTTCTTTGTCATTGATTTTTTGCCCTGTTTCTGTTTTCCTGGTCTCTCCCCCACTCCTCACACTGGAACGAAGCATTTGGTTTGAAATATCTGGGTTGCAAAAGCCTGCTTTGAGTGCTGTGGTTTTCAAGGAGTCAGGGTTACTGTTGCTTCGCCATGCTCCAGAAGACTTCCTGGTGCCAGAGTAGCTACACCAGTTTAGTGAGCATAGAGGGTTCCTCTGTACACAGCAGTGTCATGTTTTAAACCTCTCAAACTCACGCAGTCACTCTCTCACTCACTTCCCCCTCTTTCTTTCCCCCCCCTCCCAGAGGGATGGGAAGGAGAACTGAAATAATGCAACCCCCACAGGCTGAGATAAGAACAGTTTAGTAACTAAGGTATAACACAAATCACTACTGCTACCACCAATAGTAATACAAGAGAAATACAAGGAAAGAGAATAAACAGATCTTCACCTGATACCAAGCCATGTCACACAGTGCCTCCCCACCCTTCCAGGTCTCTGCTCTCTGTTTCTACATCCTGGACATGACGTGCTGTGGTATGGAATATCTCTTTGGTCAGTTTGGGTCAGGTGCCATGTCTCTGCTTCCTCCCTGCTTCCTTCCGGCTTCCCCTCCTCCCTGGCAGAGCATGAAACTCAGAAAGTCCTTGGCCAGCCTAAACATTCTAAGCCCTAACTATAAACACTGGTGTTATCAGTGCTGTTCCCAAGCCAAAAATCAAACACACAGTGCTGCACCAGCTACTACAAAAAAGAGAAAAATGACTGCTGCTGCTGAACCCGTGACATTATCCACCCCTTATTCCATACCATTCACGTCATGCTCAGATCACACATTTTCAATATGCCATCACATGTATATATATACAACCACACACACACACACACACAGAGGGAGAGAGATCATCCCTCAGTGCATGGACAAATCCCTATAAAGCTGCTGAGTCCATCCAGTCCATGGTGTTGGTCTCCATCTTTTGTAACAGTCTTTGAGAGCAGGAGAGGCTGTGTGCAGTGTTCACACTCGTGAATAATCTGGGCAATAATGTCCACTGCGAAGTCCATTCCTTGATCATGAGTCCATCTGTATGCTGCATCTCCGCCTTGGTGGCCTGAGGTGTCATGAGCCCACCAGGCTCAAACTAATCCAGCCTTCCCACCAGCAGTCTCTGCAGCTTGTCGCTGGGGACTCCATACAGCTGCCTCCCATCTCCGATGCTTCCACAGCACTGGAGGGGCGCAGTGGACTATATACTCGGCCATACTCTCCCACACAACCCTGCCACTCATGACTGTCCAGCCTTGGGGAAAACCTCTTGGTCATGCTGCATTGTAGTCTAATCCCAGACAAGGCCCACACCCCAATCTGCTTAACTCTCGGGGCCAGATGAAATGGTTGTGAGTAAAACACTCAGTTTGCTGTTTAAGTACCTTTAAGTTTTTTAATGAAATCTGTAATGGTGTCCAAACAAGCCTAATGTGGTTAAGTATTCAGCCCAATGATCTCATATCCTCCACAACAGTTGAAGACTCATAAACACATTTTATGTCTGTATTGGTGTGTTGTCATAATTTAGGAGACACATTGCCTGGAAACACAATAGTTGGTTATGAAAGTCTAGCTTGATGCTGAGGGATCTCAGCCAGATGTTATATTCCAGTAATCAAAAAGAAGCTATTGCAGGAGCAAATAGAAAGCAGTGAAAGGATAGCTTGTATAATGTTTTTTTTTTTCTTTTTCTTAAAAACATAATTTATTTTTGCTTTTAAAAGCAGGGACTATGCAGAGAAGACAATGACGACTGGGAGACTACTAGGAGAAGAAATCTAAAGAATTGCAGAATCAGAAGAGCTAGTCAGGGAAGACACTTCATATTATGCATTAACTTAGAATGTATATCTGAATAGAGCTGTGTATACATTAAAAATATCATAGCTCCAAGAAAAGATTAATACTCTGTAGAATCAACTGGTGCAGGAGTATAGTAATAGAAGATACAGTAGAGAAAAGGCTTCTCAGAAAACTCAGAATCTGCAGATAACTGCTGCATAAGGCAATGTTGAGGCTATTCTTCCACATAAGTTGACCCAGGTGAGTATGTCTGTAAGAAGAATAAAAACCACAGAGTCAACTGAAAGACAAAGGGATAATCAAGGGATAAATTTTCTCTGCTGTGAAATGAAGAACGGGATGCGAGAGAAGGCTGAAAAGAAGGGATTTGGAAAGAAAAGGCAGATTCTCAAGAGATAAGAGGAGGAATGGAGATATCTGGCAGCTGCAACCTGGGGAAGAGAAAAAATACACACAAAGGTTGTCCCTCTAAAAAATGGATGTGAGAGGAGGACTTGGGGTGGGAGGACAGAGGGCAAACAGTTCTGTTGAAAGTAAGTGAAGATTCACCCAGCTCTCTGAGAAGCAAGATCATTGCAGGAACAAATTGAAAGTCAGTATGCTGTGCAGGGTGATTGCCTATAAGGTGAATCTGCTCTTTTTGTCACATATTCAAGAACCAGTTTAAAGCAATATGCAGAAACACCTGAATCCCACAGCTGGTTCTTTTACTTTTCTAGTGAGTAAACTGACACGGAATTAACCTTATTTTGCTACTAGTTACCTGGACTCTGCTTTTTAATCACCACAGGGACCTAACTTCAGGAGAAACAGATCATGTTTGCACATCCTACCTCCATAACTCTCCACAGTGCTCAGTTCCCTGGCAGTGGGGATTCTTTTCTGCATTCAAGGCTGAGATTTGCTTAGACCCTAAGTCTTCTGCTTCTTGGGACAGTACTTCAGCTAACAATCAGAAAGTCACCATCACTGGTCTCCTGAAAGACATGAAATATGCTTCATAAGACAATCACTTCTGCAGACAATGGAAATGGAGAAATGCAGGAGCTCTTTCCTAACCCATCTCTGTAAAGCACATGACGGGGTGCCAAATAAGGGGTTATTTATTAAACCAAAAGTTGGAGATCAATGGAAGTGTTCTATGATGCTTAAGGAGTTGCTTAAAATAGAGATGTCATCAGGTAGTGCTGAAAGGAAATTAAATTAAATAAGTTAGTTGGTAGAGCAGCAGAGTAGTAGTAAAGGAGCAGAGTTTGGACCTTTTTTCTTACATGTTTACTATAGAATAGAGAACGGGGAAGCACTGATGGAAAATGTGAGAGATGCAAAGATTTGAGAGATGATCAAGATATGAATGATCAAGATTTACAGAAAACATGAATGTCCTGGGCACTGTCGGATTAAAGAGGGATGGATTTCTTGCAAAACCTAATGCCAGTTATTTAGCTTGGACATGAATAAGAACAAAATCTTCTGTTATAAACCAGAAACTAGTCAGGTAAAATAAACTGAGGATGGAAACCTGGGCATATTTACTACCAGGATAAGCATGCACTATGATACAACCAAGAAAGACGACTATGGTCAGGAAAGCAATTACCTATACAAAGAAAGAAGGCTGTTTTTCAGACCTCATCTGGAACTCCATGTCCTATGTGGGTTCCCTTATTCAGGAAAGATGAACTCAAATAGGTGCAGAAAGACATGGTTGGGTTTAACAGGGGAAAGGCCAGCAACTTGCAAGGATTAACTAGAAGAATGTGGCATCTTTTTAGCAAAGCAATATTTCAGTTCATAAGGTATTACAGAAAGAACATAACTAAGCTAAAAGATGAAGTTGTCAGAAAACAGAGAAATAAACTGTATAAATGTAAACTGGCCATGTGCATATTCAGAATGGAAATTGGAAGGTCTTTCCTGACCAGTAGAGGAATGGGAGTAGAGGAAGTGAAGAAAAGACACTGCAAAAAAGGATATAATATGATATCTGCAATAACAAGAAACTGGTTTCTGTGACTCAGGAGTACTCACTGAGCTCAAAGGCCAGTTTCTTAAGTTAGATGTATTTTTGTAGTTCATGAATCAGCATACTTGTGGCTGTGAAGTACTGTCTAGCTAAATGATACTGGATTCATATGTTTAGGTGAGGAAAGAGCATTAAGATCATCTATTCTGAATGTTAATGTAATACAGCCCATTGAAACTCACTCATTTTTGCTCCAGGCTCAATGCATCTCTTTGATCTATAGCATATCTTTTCAGAAAGGTATTCAGATTTAATTTAAATGCTTCAGGTGAAGTAGAATCCACCACATTCAAAAGCAACATCTATTGAAACTGCAATGCAGATGGGGTTTTAGAGAGCAGCTTTTGACCTTCATGATTTTTTTTTCCTTTTTGCCATCGTTGACAGGCTTTATGAGGAAATATATCAGACAGATCATTGTGGAAGATATTAAACTTCCTACATCTATTCTGATCTGATGAATTCCTTTTCAATAGTCTCAGGAGGAGTTAATGGCTTGTGGTGTGTCCTTTCTGCTGTTGAGCCCAATTTTGACATTGGTGAAGTTATTCCCATTTACACCAGGTAAAAGCCTGATCCTTCATACATATGATTAACAGACTTCATGGGATGAGTAAATATTTTCAAAGTAATCCAACAGGCTGGAAAATAGCTATATATCTCATCTGTGAATAAAGTCAGCAGACTTTGTTTTATAGTGTGCGCTGTGCAGTGCACATTTAATTTCATATACAGGTAGAAAGTTCTTAGAGTAATAGATATTTCTTTTAATATCAGCTTCCTAAATCTGGCATGTACTCTGAACTAATCCTTCAAATTCTCTTTATAGCTGGAAAAAAGAGATAAATAATTGCCAACAATAAGCCGTCTTGTTTTAGACGCTTGGAATGGTTCTCCTTCAGGTTAGAAAACTAACTTAAACTGCAGACTTACCTTTTAAATGGCTGCAATTAGGTGAAAGAATTTTATAAAGTCTGGAAAAGAAATAGCCTCATGACAGGGAATTCTGAGTAGCTGTCATAGAATAAATTTGGAGTAGTTCAGTAGTAAGACTACTAAACCAAACTAGCAGTACTCAGATGCGGAGGTCTGATTTCTGTGTGATGGGGAGAAAGGACAGAAGAGGAAGTCATTCAGATCTGGGATTAAATGTGATTCCTCATAAAGAGCTATGAGCCATAAAAAGCAAGTATGGAGCTGAACCCAAGCATAGCTAAATATTGATTAGATTAATAATTATTCTTCTCTTGAAACATTTCTGCTCGGTTGTAGTATTTCATTGGCACCACTTCCAGAGATCTTGAGCACCCTGGAGCACAGTGCTGTGCAACAAGCAGGGTGCACCCTGGAGGATGCTGCCACTGTGTATGACATCTTGTGACAACAAGCTTACTGTTTCCAGCACTGCGGTCATGCCTTCTTTTTAGTAGCCAAATACTCTTTCAAGAGCAAAGGGCAATGGTGACAGACTTTGAACTAAATCTCAGACTAATCAAAACCCCTGCCCAAATGACCTTTTTTGTGTATAGTCAGCACACTGTTAAGCATGTCTTTTATAAGGATAGTCTGAATATGTTTAATCTGTACTACAGTGCTATGAAAATAAAGACGATGTGTCCAAACTCTCCTCTTAGCTACATCAGTCAGCCCAGCCATATGGAGGTCAAGTATTTTTAGAGGTCTGACTTGGATTAGAGTATGACCCTTTGCGCATGAATCATCACAAGGATTAATGAAGTGTACAAAGTGTGTGTGCTTGTTAATCTCATCTATGGACATGACAAAGGAAGAAATTCTTCACTTTGTGATAGTAAATGGTTTAGCAAAAGGAAGACAAAAAGCCTAGCCATATGCTGATGGGGAGTCTACAGCTTAATGGAAAACTGTCTTTTATTATCTTAGCAGTTAAGAACTACAGTGATTGTGCTCAAAGGAGACATGACACGAAAATGATCCTGTTTCAATTTTAACCAAAAGGTTTCAACTTTTCTTCCTTTTGGCATTCTCACCTCTTTTTAAAATGTTACCTATTATATAGATTCAATATTAAATTAAAACTAGAGTTCATACTTCCTGTAAGTTCCTCTAGCTTATGCCATGGTTATGGGCATGGTTGCTCAAGATTTGTCATTGGTTTGGCCAAATAATTTTGCAGGGGCAAGTGTTTCTCATAGCAGCTCTGATATCATCAACTATGAAGTTTACTAACTTAATTTTGGCTTGAGTTGTTGCATTAGCTCTTTAGCTGTAAAGTTAACAGGGGCCTTTGCAATTCCAGCTATCCACCCAGAGCAGATACTTTGAAGCAGAGTAGTTCCATAAAGATTATCTTTCCTGGCCCTGAAGAGTTGCTTTTTAAAGTTTCAGAGCCAGCTTTAAGACAAACTGTGTGCAGAGCTTTGAAATTCTTCATGGATAGTGGCAATCAGAGGCTCATCTCCAGAAGCTGATCTCTTCTGGTGTTGTACTGTTTGATACAGAATGAGTCCAGGGAATCAACAGAGCAAGTGAGGAAGCACATCGCGGCCTCCAAAAGGCTGAGCTGGTCTCTAAGCACTTCTGTAGATACAGAAGCGCCAGGTTTGTTCTAGTATCCATCTTCTTTCTTTCTCAGTAAAGGAGGGGTTTGGAAACCTCTTGTAGCATTGAAGAGAATCATCTTTATGCAACAGCCAAAAGTTTCCTAGTTCCATGTGCTTGTCTGTTCAGAGGGAGGTAATCCCAGAAAACTTGTGAAAGATGAAAAAAGGGGAACTATCTTTATAGTAGTGGTTAACATTTGGAGCTTAGTGCTGGATGGTACCGAGATTTCTCTGAGAAGCAGTTCAGCGCTCACACCTCTGATTGCAGTCTTGGGAGGCCAACAGTCCCTCAGCATGGTCTGCTTAGCTTTTCTGAAGACCAAACTCTTTACGGCATCTTTCTTCAATGGCTTCAGTAGGAAATTAGTTTTTAGTACAAATGTGAATTGCACATGTGCAAGTTATAAATCTGGATCATTGCCAGTAGGTAGAGTCACTAACACTGTATTTGGTAGTTACTACAAAGTTTTCAGTAATACACTTCAACTCTTTTCCTCTCCTTTCAGCTACAGAAAAAACATTTGGAAAGAGAAGAGCCTGTTTATGTATAGAGCACTTATGGGACAAAGATGAGTGGGAATCAAAATACAAGTTTTTTCAGCAAATGTTTACAATCTTCAAATGATAGAATTTTCATATTCCAGCTTTGTGAAAAATAGCACTCGGGCAGAAATGAAAGGTTTGCGTGTGAGGGGATTAAACTGAAAAAGCAATACAACTATCTGAATCAGGACAGACTCAAGTGCCCAGAGTGTGCTTCAGAGCAGGAAAGTTTAATGTCAGTGAGATTGTGAAGGTCAGTGAGCAGATGACAGTTGCTGGAAACTCCTCTCTGGTCTGTGAAAAGACTACACACATCTGTTAGAACAGTCTCAGAGGGTCCCAGAATTTCAGGGGGTTATGACGCCTGTAGTTCACTTGCTGTGTAGTGTTGTTTTGATAGCATCATTTTGTCTACAGCAGCCATAGAAAAATAAAGCTCCCATTCAACTTTCAGAGCACCGATGTTTTTCCCCAAATGA
Source organism: Forpus xanthops (assembly GCA_032466535.1). Lineage (NCBI taxonomy): Eukaryota > Metazoa > Chordata > Aves > Psittaciformes > Psittacidae > Forpus > Forpus xanthops. The sequence goes on from JASSUY010037201.1 coordinate 76,225, forward strand.
AACTTAAGAAATTAATAATGTTGAAAGCTAAAGCTTGCTTACTTATATTTGCTGTTTAACTTTTGTGTGTGTTTACTTACTTTGCCAAATAGAGGTATGCCTCAGTGAAAGTGGGGATTGAGTGTCATATTATCCTGAAATACAAGAAATATGCTTGTCAAAATAAATATAAAATCTGCACTTTTTGAATAAAATTTCATGACAGATGTTATGTACTTCCAGTGTACTAATTCTAAACATAACTGGGGACCACATTGCCTGCCTGCCTGTATTATGTAGAGCTTTCATATAAGGCATTAAGAAAGCATCTTTATATGGAATAACATAAATATAGTTACATAACTGATGCTTATAAAGCAACAACAGAATGACATAGTTCTCATTTTTTAACCTTTAAGTATCTGATTTTTGGAGCGCTAAACAACTGCATACCTGTCTGGGCCTCATATCATCAGGGCACTTTCCACCCATGGCTGGAGGGCAGTAGGGAAAAATTCAAGAAACAAGTGTCACATTTTTCTGGCAGGTTTATTCTTTTTCCCTTGGAAAAATTAGGGCAGGGAGGAAGGTTATACATATAATTTCTAATCGGTACTGACAATGACTTTCTTTATAAACATCTTTAGATTTACATAGGCATAAACAAAATCAGAATCAAGTTCCCAGTGTTTAGACCTGAATATGAAATACTCATGTCCTTTTCCAGGAGAAAAACTCCTAGATCGGTTGCCCTCTCCTCAAAAATGTGGTATTCTAAAAATACAACTGAAGCCTTTTGATTCTTCACTGATAAAGGCTGTTCCCTGTATTTTTTAAGGCATCCTTCTTCATAGAATCTGTGCTTCATGGCACAAACAGTTTGAAGATACATTAAAAATGCCAGAACTCAAAAATACTACCTTTCATGTTAGTAACAGCTCCCATACATTGAGCCCTGTCCGCATGATACAAACCTACAACGATCATGTTAAGTGTTGGTTCTTTAGCAAGCATTTTTTTAATGAAATTAGGCTCGATAATATCATAGAATCATAAAATCATAGAATCATAGAATAGTTAGGGTTGGAAAGGACCTTAAGATCATCTAGTTCCAGTCCCTCTGCCATGGGCAGGGACACCTCCCACTAAACCATGCCACCCAAGGCTATGTCCAACCCGGCCTTGAACACTGCCAATGATGGAGCATTTGCGACTTCTCTGGGCAACCCATTCCAGTGCCTCACCACCCTTACAGTAAAGAACTTCTTCCTCATATCCAATCTAAACTTCCCCTGCTTAAGTTTAAACCTGTAAATAGTTACAGGCTAGATAGTAAAACCCTTACTGACACTGATTAACACGTTAATCTATGATGAATTAATTTTGAAACCAACCAAATATTTTAGACCCAGACATATATAGTTTGAATGAATCCTGACCAGACAATGGGAAATAAGAAATTGCTGTCATAAGCCCTGACATAAAAGAAGAGCTGATTTCATGAAGTACTTAAATGAGCAAAAAGGATGCAAGACAGCCAAGGAGGCCAGCAGAAAATGAAAAGGTCTGGGGAGGTAGGGAAGGTGAAAAGAAAGATGTGTGGATTAGGTATATGAGTTTGTTTGTACTTGAGGACTTATTTTAATATGAGTCAAATATCAATAAAAGCTGATTTGTATTTCAGAGTTTTCAGATGAACCAGTTGTATACGGGAAGAGGAGGCAGCATCCTTTGGGAGGGAGAGTGGATCACAGGCAGACCTGCTGCAAGAGGTTTCTTTTCTGGTGGAAGAGTTGTTGCTTTAGGGGAAGTGAGAGTGTTTGAGACGCTAGACCTTACTAAAGCAGGAACATATGACTGATGTTGGCATGAGGCCATGGAGCGCTTGGATAGGAGTTCAGAGCAGAGCTGACTGGGGATTTTCTGATGAAACTCTTTTTGTCAGAATAGGATCCTTTTGTGCAGACATATCCCCAACTAGACCCCCTTCATGGGGGCAAGATTTCCAGTGCTAACGTGAAAAGTGTGGTCAGAGGGATGGCACAGCGCACCTCTGACCAAGACTCCAATGGCCAGCGCAGCCATCTGGGCCACAGGACAACCCTCCCAAGTGCCTGTTCTAGGATGAAGGGTGTCTTTCCTCTTACCTTTCTCCAGGCCTCAAAAAAAGGGGAGAGCCCTGGTGTTATACAGCTATACATTTCTATACATTTCCCAGCCTGGAGGTGGGAAATGGGACAGGATTTGCCTGCTTCTGAGTGTTCCATGTCTGTAATGTTAAAGTTTGTTTTGGTGGTCAGGCTACTGCCTCCTCTGATCTGGGTTGCTCAGCAACTCATGTTAAGCTGTGTCTCTTATAGAAAAAGTTTACATTTTTACTCTCTGAGTGCAAAGGAACATTGTTATCAAGAAAGAAGGGTTTACATTGTTAATGGCTACAAACACCTATTATTTCAAAGTGAAAGTAAATGCTCTAACAGGCAAGAAATCAGTTCCCAGTATGACACTAACTGGTGCCGGGTTCACTTATATAGCCCAAAGGAAACTGGCAGACTCCGGATGCTGCTCTGAGACATAATTTTGTTCACCCCTGTAACAGTTCACGATGCAGTAAGAGGGAGGAAAAGAAAGGAGATGACATGCAGCCCTTGTTTCACCTGGTGTCATGGGGGAGCAAGTTATTGTGAATGTATGAAAAATCTCTTCTGCTTTGTACTACTGTTTAGACAGGACTTTAATCAGGAAATGTAGAAACTTGTATTGATTAGAGACCTTAGAGAAACAGGTGAGGTTTCAAGAGGTGACGTATCCCATTGGCTGAAGGTCAAATGCTGTGACAACCTGAGATCTGTTTCTGCGCAGCTTATATAGGCTTTTCTTACTGTTTCAGCAGATCCAGAGATCTGCTCACCTCTTTGAGGTTGCAAGCTACATGCTTAATAGAGTTCTTATTTGTTTTCTCTATTTTGTGTTTATCACCACACTGTGGAGAAATTCCAATGGTAAAGAAACTTCTATTATTCACTGTCCACATCCCACTCTTCAAAGAGCTCGCTGCTACCCAGGAAAAACCAGTTTTTCAAGCCTGTTTAGACCTGAATGTATGCCTAGCTGTACAGTGAATCATTCAATATGGGCTTTTGGTCACAGCCTGACCACGAAGAGGCACCTCACAAGGGGAAATGAAGGTTGTAAAAAACAGGAGACGCAAAGGGAGGAAAGGCTTGGAGAAAGAAGATAAAAGGGTTATAAAACCAACTGTAGCTGCTTGGAAAGTGTCAAAGGGGAGATCCTTCACTCCGGGTTCATTGCAAGGGTACTGGTGTTATTTTTCTGCCAAGATATGCCTCTCCCTTTGCAGTTTCCTGTGTGACACAGCGGGCAAAGTCAGCATGTCATTGCAGCTCCACCGTGGTGGTGGAGAACTATGTGTGCTGCGTCAGACGCTCCCACCTTGTGCTGCACCCAGGCTGTGCACTGATAATCCTCCTCTTCTAATCTGTGGGGAGGAGCAGTAACTGAATGGGATTTTAAAACTCCTTTACTGGAAAAAGCTTTTTGAGAGTTTGTGGCATGGGTTTTGTTACTGGGAGGGCACAGCTCATCATCTAAACAGTTAGTGGAGGGGTAATGGGAGAAATTTCACATGCAGCCAAGTAGCACCAAAATTTCTCATGCCATTGCTGTCATTGATAGGCTTCTGCAATTATCTGCATGACCTTCATACTTGTAGGTACAACTGCAGACATAATCTGTGCCATAACTGTGGCTTTCCTCTTCTCCAAGACATGTAAAAACCCACTGTGTGTAGACAAGAAATAAGAAATCAATTCATACAGAATATTTAACTTGAAAATCTGTCATTTAATGGAAACTGTTTGTTTGCTTTTAATGTTAGGTGACATATTTTGACTTTGGATACCATTAAATATAGATATGAAACATGTAGGAATTTCAGTACATTCAGATTCTGAGTTTCTATCCAGCAGTCGTATTTAGCATTTTGGAAACCCACTAGGAAATGTACTTAACTTTAACATTATTTCCCATTTACCATCTTAGAAAAGGAGCATATAACCCTAAGAAAGACTATTTTTGCTTTTTCTAAAGAGAGCAATAAACATATAAAATGCGGATTTTGAGGGTGTAGGAAAAACTGGGATCTTTCCAGAACCTGCTTATGGTTATTGTTCAATAGGTATATTTAAATGCTCTGAAGCTCTCTGCCCCAAGGCAGGCCTGGGGTCCTCCAACAATCCATGACTGTATATCCTTCTGGGAGACATTCCAGGGCATTGCTGGTGCAGATCCCTACCTGCCCAGAATCCAAGAGTGCTCTGAGGGAAACTGGGGAGGCAAAGAAGCAGCAGGCCTCTTGCGCATGAAAGGTCTTTGCACACTGGCCTTTTTTGATGGGCCAGTGTGTGTGTGAATGCTCATTCTGGCTTTCCATATTAATACTGCCTCAGACATTTGTGACTGAATGCCAGGGCTGAGCATCTCACAGACAACAGTGCTACAGCTCAAGCCTTCTTTAATGAGTATATAATTAGTGTGAAGATTTACAGCTGTGCAGTTTTTGCTATAAAATGTTGTTTCCCAACTCCACTTATAATAAACTTACTTTACTGATACAGGTACTGACACTTACTTCTTCAAATCCTGCATCATCTGTGGTTCCCTTCTTTCCCTCCATGACCATTTTCATACAGTTTTATATGGCCCTTTAAACATTGGCCATGATTCATCTGTGGCTATGGCATCCCTCCATAAGGACGCCCACATTTCTCAACTTACTTATTTGTTGAGTGCTTTAGATCTAAACCATACCACACAGTTGTTTCTCCCAGTCCTTACAAAATCTGTATTTCATGAGCGCAATTATTTTTAGGAACGTTCTCAGATTCGGGGTGGTATTGTGAAATAAGCTACACAGCCAATTGCCTAGAGTTAGAAAAAAGGAGTATTACTCCAGAAAGGAGCCCAGAAAGTCAAAGGCAGGTATAGACTCACTCATAAAAATGGGATTGGTTGTGTCTGTTTAAATATAATTAATGAAAGTGCATGGACAGATTACAACACCACACCTTCATTAAAAGCTGGTTTAAAGAGCAGCTAGAGGAAGTTGTTTTCAGTGTAGAGCAGATTGAGTTTTGTGGATCCTACAAAAGCCAGACTCTAAGTTACATCTTTTTGTCAACATCTGCAGGTGCTCTAGATGCTAACAATTTTCTCTTTCTTTTTCTTTTTCCAAATGCAGACAGCAGAGTTGAAGAATGGGAACTGACAATGAAGGCTGAAAAATGGGCTTGGGCCTAGGGAGCTTCATAAATCAGTTCAGTACAGCATGTTCTTAATCTCTGACACTTAAATCCTTTGTGCTCACCTGCAAAATAAAGCTTCTTTTTAATGGCAAACTCAGGGGAGAACCTTTGCCTGACCCTCATCCTTCTAAGGACTGCTCTATGGGGCTTCTCCAGAAACTGGGCTGATATTAAAAACCAGAGCAATGACACCTTTGTTTTCCTTTCAGGATTCCTAGCTTGAAGAGCACAAAAGAAAACAAACAAGGCATAAACCAAAACCAACGAAACAGGTTTATTGCCTTGTCCTCTGTGATGAACCTAGCTCCTGTTGCTGAGCACTATCCTGCATCTTGATTCCAGAAGTGTTGTGACTGTGTTGGGGCTCACAACACTTGGAAACCTGCACAACAGGACGCTTTGTGCACCATAGTGCTCAGGTTCCTCAGGTCCTGATTTAGTGAGGAAGAGAAAAAGGATCTGAGGTAGACAGTGGCAGCCTATACCTTACCCTTCCTCTCATGGGGTAACTCAGACCCATCCCTTTATTCCACTTGTACCTTTGGAGTGGGAGAGTGAATGTGACTGAATGAATGTTGGCAATGGTCAAGTAAACCCTGTAACTTAAAAACATTAAGAAACACAATCACTTCCACCTCCTAAAAGCACGTTTGTAAAACACTTTTTTGCTCACTTTCCTTTCTCTTGAAACGATGACTTTTGCTGCATTATCTGTTTACTTTTGAGGTGTAGGACAAGACTAACTGCACTGTAGGAAAGTACAAATCACAAGGACGCAATAAGAGCCTGGAAACTCAGTGATAACGCCTCGCAGTGCTTCCCCAAAGCTCTGGTTAATGTTTACTTGTGGAATACGAACTATTTAAATAATTGTCAGTGCCCTGGTCACAGGTTTTGCTTTCAGTGGCAGAGTACAGTGCATTTGATGTGGTTTGACAGCTCTTTTGAAGGCACAGCAACAACTTCTACATCAAGGTGAAGTTCTCAGGAAAGCTTCTTCTGCAGCGCTCATTTTTGTCTCAGCTTGTTGAAAATGGCGGGTGTAAGCAGCTGCATGAAGTACTCGATGTTCATCTTCAACTTCTTATTTTGGGTAAGTTGGTGTTTAAATTCTTATTAGTGATGCATGAAATGTGTTCAGCATTATCTGAAAGCTGTAGTTGAAGAAAACAGTAAAGAAAACAGAGCATAAGTGGAACCAGAGTATGATTCTAAATTAAGGAGGGGAGGATATGTTTAACTTTTTCCCTTCTCTTTGTCTTTTTCCTTCAAAATAGCTTTTCCTCCACATTCAAAAGTACAGCAGTCTTAGGTCTGTCCCCTGCCCATATCATGCCCTCATGTCATGAGACATTACTAATTTCAGTCAGAAGATAGCAGGCTCTCCACTTAGAATGTGTCATTTTTTTGCTTTTACTGTCTGCTGCTTACATCCAAGTGGCATGCTCCAGAGAATGTAGTTGCAGCAGGAGATACAGAAAATTCACTTGTATTTTTAGCCTACTAATTGATAAATGTTTTTCATATCCTTCCTCAGATATGAAGTTACATTCTGTGTCGTAATTAGTTTCTGATGGTGGACAGTAAATGTTTGTAAAATGGTATGGGCTGGCAGTACTACCAATAGCTGTATCAAGGCAGATTCAGCACAAGGCAGCAGGCAGGTTTCCGGCTGTCATTTGAATTTGAAACATCTCAGCTGATTTGCAAGAATCTCAGGTCTGGAAGATCTAGAAAGGTTTGAATTGAGGAACATTTCTTTCATGGTTCAGCCTCATTATCAAGCTTTCCTGACAGATTTCTCAGGTTCACCCGAAGTTCACTGAAATCTGAAGGAAACTACTGCTCACATTATGGGCTTTGCCTCAAGAGGTACTTTTTCAAGTGAAAAAGTGATACCATGTAAAAGGGACCACAAACAGTGGCTTGGAAAACTTGTGGCTGGCCAAAATGAGAAGAATTAGCAGAATTATTTGATAGCTTGTGGACATCACAAGGAAATTCCTCACACGCCAGTGATGGTTTCAACTGCCTCCCCCTCCACTTTTCCATCCATCTCCATCAAGGCAAATTGAAGATATCTGACATCTCTGTTGAAGTTTTTCTGCAATGGTATTTAAAGTGTCCATAGTTTCTGACTTGGAATTCCTGCCTCTCAAGAAGTTTATCCTGTCCGCATTCGTCTGTATTTACTGTAAGCAAAACCATAGGCAAATGTCTCAGAGTAGCATGAGAAAAACTCCAAACTATTCCTGGAATGAACATGTTAATAGGGCCTCATGCCTAAGCCTCCAGTGACAGCATGAGTTTCCTAGCTAAAAACAGAGGCTGTGATCCTGGAGGAGTCTGGAAAGCTCAGGAAACAAGAAGGTGTGGAATAAACTTCCCAAACCTATCTTTGTGCCAAAGGTAGGAAAATCAGTACTCTATTCTGGGGAAGAATATGCTGAGAGCATTTGCTGTGCATGTGACTGCATAGATGGGACAGAAGAGGCCAGGAATGTAGCTATGCTTATTTAAATTTTAAAAGAAGTTTAGCATTACCATGACAGGGAAGAACAGGAACATTTGCTGACAGAGAACAATAAAGCTGAATTCTTTGATTCACATTCGTTTCTCTAATTCCTGGTAATCATTATATTTGTAGTAAAGTACAGGGAACAGCGATGCTTTTGCCACCACTGGGCCCACACTTACTCTGCCCACTGCACAAGTTAGTTGGCAAGTGGAAAAATTAAACTGATAGTGGGAAATGAAGGTGACTTTAACCTTGACTAGGTAAGATCTGTGGCTGCATATTTACCTGGTGTCTTCGTTTTAAGCCCATTGCAATCCCTACAGGAGTGTCTCTTCCTAGGGGACTTGGGAATGGGTTTTCAAGCCTTCTGATTCCTTTGTCTTAGCAACTCTTAGAGTGCAGCACTAAGTGTGTAACCCCTAAAACAGTCTAAGCTAGCTCTGTAAAATAGTTCTGGCTTCACTACATGAAGTGTGCCCACTAGGAATCTACAGCCCCATGAGTGTGTGCATGAGTTTTGCATCCTCTCAGTTTGGTGGAAGAAAGCTGAGCATGGGCTTTTGAAGACCTGTGCTTCGGAGCTGAGTGCCTATATAGAGCTTCTAAAGGTCCTTAAGTCAATAATGAAATCAGTTTTGTGCATTAAACCTGACATATAGGTCAGACTTTTCCTCTTTCCCCTTTTCCAAGTTTTCAGGATATCCAGTCTTACCTGCTGCTACTTCACATCATGCAAAACTATAGAATGGCTTTTTTTTTCTCCACTAACTACTGATTTCTGATCCTAATTTGTGGCGACCCATAAGTAGCAGAGCAAGCTTTGATCAATTTTTGATAGCAGGCTGGCAGTCCCATCTACAACCAAAGTGGCCCCTTCCCCATAACTCACATCTGAACATCTCAGACCCTGAAAGCAACAACACAGGCTTAGCAGGTATGATGAACCACAGACCATATTCTCTGTAGGACCTTCCTGACACCGTAATTTCAGGT
>JASSUY010037202.1:0-47574 GCA_032466535.1 Forpus xanthops
CACACAAAATGGCCGCCCCGATGCGGCGCCGCCAGAGGAGGGGCGGGGCGCCGCGTTCCACCTCCTCTCGCTGCCCGAGGGGCGCTGAGGCGGCGGTGGGGCCCGGTCCGGGCCTGGTCCGGTCCCGGAGCGCTGGAGCAGCCCCGGCGGGTTGGGACGGAGGCTCCCGTTACCCCGGGGAGCAGCTCGGCCCGCAGGGCTCGCCCAGCCCCCGGCTGCCGGGCATGAGGCCCCGCGCCCCTCCCGCCGGGCCGCAGCGGGGCTCTCGGGGACCACGGGAGAGGGTGATCGGTCCGGCGGGTGGAACTGTGCGGATCCAAATCCAATTCTGGGGTTCTTTCAGTCTCACGCTGGGTTAAAGCCAAAGCCAGACCCAGAAGAGAGTAGAAGTTCATAGAACCACAGAATCAACTGAGTTGGAAAAGACCTTTCAGCTCAAGTGCAGCCGTTCCCCAGCACTGCCAAGGCCGCCTCTAACCCATGGCACCGAGGGTCTCATCTCCACGGTCTGTGAGCCCTTGCAGGGACAGTGACTGCAGCGCTGCCCTGGGCAGCCTGTTCCAATACCTCAGACCAGCCCCAGCTCAGTGTGAGCAGTGCCATGAGCTCCCCTGGCTGAATGCTGCGCTGGAGCTGAGCGGGCAGTGGGACAGGCAGGGCACTGTGCCGTGGGAGCAGAGCGGGGCCGGCGACAGTGACCCGATGGGCATGCACGGCCCCATAGCGGCTGCAGTCAGGGCTGGTGTCAGGGTGCGGATCGGGGCGGCAGTCCTTAGGAAGGCAGAGGAAGCTCCCATCTTCAGTTCTCCCCCTTCAAGGCCAGTTCTACAGCTGTGCTGTCAGAGCCGCCCTTGGGCACAGGCAGCAGTGCTAACGGCACTGCCCTTGCCTGCCGCAGAGCTGAGCTCGGCTGCCAGCTCCCTGTATGCCAACGCAGAGCAGAGGACACGTGTCGAGGGCAGCGCCCGGCCGGCCTTCTGCTTCCACTTGTGCCCTGGAGGAACCGTGCTCAGGAAGCGCCGCTGGCATCCACCAGAAGAGGAAGGCAAGCAGCTCCATCCTGACCCGCCACCCGAGGGACCAGCGTGGCACTGGGCACGGGTGTCCCTGTGCTCTTGGAGCTCACCTTCTGCACGGGGGCTGTGCGGGACCCTCGGCTGCCCACTCGCAGCCCACACGGGGTCACTGCAGCCCGCACCGCTGCTGTGCTGCCGGGAGGCGGTGAGATGTGCACAGCACCCGCCCCGGAGGGCAGCAGGCTCGGTCCCACCACAGTGCGTGCAGCGGAGATGTCCGTGTCAGCTCTCCCCACCGTGCCTCATCCTGCTCGTACCACAGGCCTGCTCCCAAGGTGCACACAAGGGTGGGAGATGAGGGAATCACCGAGACACCATACCATCAGCACACCAGTGCTCCACACCCAGGCAGCTCCTACCTCAGGACAGCTTCTCCCCTCTTTTTCATTGGCCAAAGCATCCAGAGGGGCCGGGAGCTGCCTGCAGATCTCCAGGGAAGGATGTCCATGGAGCAGCATGGGGAGATGTCCAAGCAAGCAGCACTTCTGCACCAGGGCAGCCCCAGCCGATTCGAATGGGGGAGGCTGCAGCCCCTCACCTCCTCCTCCTCTTTCGGGCAGGGACACACTCTATAAGGCCCCTCTTGTGCTTGGGGTGATGAGGTGTGGCTGTCTTATCCTGCCCCCAGAGCAGGGGTAGCACTCATCACGGGGACACCCCAGCACAGTATTTGGGCAGTATTTGCAGTTGCAGCACCTCTGTCTTCACCAGCACATCCCAAGGCCAGGTCACATCAGGGAAGCTGTGCACTGTGCCTGAAACAATTCACCAGCTCCTCCTGCACTCTCCATACCCCCCAAGACCCACTGTTCTCCCCTATGGTCTGATTGAAGCACCAGACCTGGCACAGATGGGATGGAGGAGATGGGGCTGGAGTGGGCATGGGCTGATAGAAGCCATTAGGTCTCCTCTGGGAGAAGCAGGAGCTTGTCAGACCAGCCTTGAGCTTCTAAATACCTTCATGCATTTGGGTCCTGCCAGCACCCAGCCCTGACAGCTGAGGTTGCACTGCCCTCAGTCCTGACACAAGCTCCATTCATGGTACCAGCAAACATTGAGCACTTCAGGCAGTATGGGATGGCTTTGATGGTGGAAGCTGCATCTCCCCCGGGAAACGCAGGTTCAAACCTTCATGGCCTGGGTGGAATCTTCAGCTGATGTCTCCTGCTTTGGAAGGCAAAGTCCAGCTCATGAACGACTCAATTCACCCCAAGTACCCAACTCCAGCAGTGTCCATTTGTGCTCCAACTCACCTGGAATACCTGTGCTTTCCCTTGTTCCTTCTTCATGCCCGAGATGGTTCCCCGCTGCCTGCACCCACCCCCAGTTCTCCCCACCATTAACCGTGGTTGACAAACACTGTAGGACAACAGCTCTGACAGCAGCAGCGCTCAGCAGCTACATCAGCTCCCTCCATCTCATCAGGGAGGCTGTCCTGCAGACAGCCCGTGGGTGTGCTGGAGCCGAGTGATGCTCTGCAGAGCCCCAGCTCAGTGCCACCTCCACCAGCTGGTTCTGCCCATTCCACCAGTGCTTTGCTGTGCCCACATCAAACCTGCCATGGGGCAGCATCAGGACAGGGGCCCTCCCGTCCCTGCCTCCCCTGGGGGCTGCAGGGCTCCTGCTGCAGCCCTGCCTGTTCCCCTGCTCTTTGAGTTCCCACAGGGCTGACGGAGAACAAAGCTCAATGCTTTAGGATGAGGCTAAAAACCTGGATGGAGATTAAAGAAAAACCGGCCTCCTACTCTGGATTTTTGGGGAGGTGGCACAAGCTCCACGTACCTCCGGTTTGGAGGAGAAATGAAGCATCTGGTGGGCCAGGAGAAAGGAGACACCTCACATATGCAAAGGGAGGAGAGAGTGCAAGCTTCTCTACTGGGATGAGTGGCGTCATGGTCACTGTGTCTTGAACAGCAGCAGGCAGCTGCCAAGGCTGAGCACTACCTTCCTCCATCACAAACTAAACCTACAGGAAGGTTCCAAATCCATCCCTGACTCCCTATCAGCTACCCAACCTCTGCAGGAGCCGGGTGGAGCATGGACCAAGGGGGCATGGTGCCTACCAGCTGCATTCAGTAACTAGAAAAATTGCTTCTACCAGTTTTGTCTGCAGACTCCCAAGACATGATCACAGACACAGCAAGAGGATCTGTGTAAAGGAGACTGAGAACTGGCCAGAAACTCAACATCACCAACCAGAATACCCAGCACCACCGTACACATCACCCTTCCGTGATGAGGCTGGGGCAAGCTGCTTTGTCACAAGTGCACCATCTCCAAGTACCATCCTTTATCAGCTTCAGCCTATTCTCTTCCAAGTTCCACTGAGTGTTCCTTACCAGCTACCTGAGAATTAAGAACAAACCAGCCTGCAGCTTGGTTTCTAAGCACTTACATCGTGCTGATTCCCAAACGTTACTCACAAACATGGACAAGCAGGCTGAAATCAGCAGCTCTGGGTGGACATGATCATGCTTCAGAAAGTCACAAAGAGACAACCATGGAGATTGTATTTATTATTGTAACAGAGGAGAGGCCACCTTACTGACTTGTATTTACAAATCTGTTGGCAAAGAAAATAATATCCAGTGTCATTTATTAGCCTATTTTACAGCCCTGGCAAGAAGCATTCATTTGTAATAGCAGCAAATGCCTATGGTTTGATTGACTGCTACAGCTAAGTGCAAGGAATAACATGGATCACTTATGTGGTGGCTGGCTGCAGGCAAAGCCCGACACAGGCACATGCATCTGCAGCCCAAAGAGGGCTACTCCAGTCTGAGCCAGGTCAGAGATTCCAATGTCAGGGCAGTGTGGCAGAGCCAGTAACCCCCCGCCTGTCCCTACCTTCTGGTAAAATAGCCCCACATCAGAAGTACAAGTTGTTGAGTGCTTCAGGACTCCAAACCAAGCTGAATGGCTTGGATGGGATGGGATATATGTGTGAAAACAGATCTGGGCACATATTTGGGGGCATGCTTGACAGAGCTAATCCAGACATGGAAGCAAGATTCCCTGACCCACAGAAGCACCTGGTATAAGGGGAGGAACCACAACCCTGGTTCAGCTGGGTACAAATTGAACTCCCACTGTGGAGTTCATCCGAGCAAACACATGTCCTGGAAATGCTGTTCACACAGAGCAGGAGATCGAAGCTGCCAGCAGGCTCAGGGTACTGTGCATATGGCACTGTATGCCCAAACTCTGGGTGCAGATCCAGACATCAGCCTTAAACCTCATTGCTGGCAGGGCTCAGCTCCCCACTGCAACCAGGAGAAGATGATACCACTTGAAAGGGAGGGGGATGCAGAAATGCAAATGCAACCTTGGATGCAACTGGCAGACGTGGCACTGCATGAGAAATCCCAGCACAGCAGCAGACCTGCCTCCAGCAGGGAGAACACTTCAAAGGAAGAGTAACACAAGGATGCCACAGAACTGGAAATGGCTGCTTGCTAAGGAACATGCAACAGTACCCAAAGGCTGCAGGGAAATCCAAGTGCTGCCTCTGGAAGACACTGTCCTTGCTGTGCCTCACTTCTGGTGACACACAGAAAGCCATAGGGGTTCAGTAGCAACAGTGAGAATGCCTGACAGCACCCTTACACAGGCTCCACCACAGTTCGGACACTCAGATCTGCCTCTTCCTTTCCTTCCCCTTCACAACTCTTCTGCAACTCCCATGGGAATTTGGTGGGAAAAGCATAGATGCCACAGTTGACTCCAGCCAGGATCAGCATTCCATGAGCACAGCAATGCTGCTGCTCTGCCTGGAAGGGCACACCTGAGCACAGGAGCACTTCTTACTGCTGGGGGCTTTCTTTAGACCTGGCTGAATCAGGAGGATGGGCACAATTGGTATTTAGTCTCGGCAGAGCGGTCTGGGAAGGACGTGGTATCAGGAAGGTGATGCCAGAGCTGTGGAAGCCACTCTTGAGTGTAGTTTTAGGTGCTCTTCAGGGAAGCTGGTGTTAGCTTATGCTGCTCATAGCAGAAAGGAGCTGCAAGGCTGCTGGGGTTACCCCTCCAGAGGATATGGCCCTTGTTAGGAGGTTGTTTATCTGTTTGTTGTCAGAAGCATGGCCTTCCTCTTGTCCCCGGGTGGCTGCTGGTTTAGCCCAGCATAGGGCTGTCCCACATGCTGCTGTGCAGCTCTGCAGTGGCCTAAAGGAGTAGGTTAGGTGGATGCTGTGTGGATCTGGCCTGCCAGGGCTGCAGCTGCGAGATGTCTGCTCAAATGTCTCCTCTCCTGCGGGCTGCAATGCGCTTCCACTGACCAGGGCAGTCTGAAGAACCCCTCTGCCTCAGCAAACCCTCTGCACCTTCACATCCCTCTACCAACATCATCATGGGGTGAACCAGGCTCCATAGTAGTGGGATTATCCCCAGTGAGGCAGCATTTCCCCGAGACCAGCACATGCCACAACACAGGAGTGATGTCTTCCTACCTGAAGCCAACTCTGCCTCCAGAAGGGAGATGGAGTCTCACCGCCCCAGACAGCAGTTTCTCATGGATCTCTCAGCATTTTCAATGAGCAACCAAGTCCTGCGGCTCCAAGAAGGCAGGCTGCCCCTCTCTGACACACACTGGAAGGCCAGAAACCACTGAATCTAGCCTGGCATGTCCAAGGACTTCCTGGTGCTGAACAATCCTTGTCCTCAAGGTCGTATGCTGGGAGATGCTCAGGGGCTAACCCAGGGTTTCACAACAGCAAAGACAATGAAGAAACCTAAGTGAAGGGGAGAAGACTTCAGGCACCCAGCGACTCCCCAGAGCAATGTTTTGGACCCCAGGGCAGTGGCTCAAACCAGCCCTTTGATGAAGCTTGTGTCCAAGTGCACTATGAGCATGCGAAGAAAGGACATTTCCTTGCGCGTGTTCTCAAAGATGACACGAGGGTCATCAGACTGGCAACGCAGGCAGTTGGGGGCCATCACCATGGCCAGGTTATTCACATCCATCTTTGTCCTGCCCACATTTGATGGCTGAGCAAAGATCTGCAGAAAATAAGACAACATTCACCTGGAGCAGTGGAAAACAGCAAGAAACTTCAAACACGTGGGCTAAGAGGAGGTGCAAGGAAGAGTGGAAATGTGTGCTGCCTGAAGGACAATGCCTCACAGCCACAAGAGCACTGTGCTGTGATACAACAGACAGCATGGGAGCCTTAGGAGACAGAGAACGTCTTGCAGATCTCTACCTTTGGGAGCAAGCCCATGCTATACAAGCTCAGGAACATGATTTACTGCTCCCATAAAACACAACACCAGCAGACCACCCCCCCCCATCAATCCCACCTTAAATACAGGTGAGAGGTTGGTCCTAAAACCCTGCACCAGTGGCTCACCACAGCTATCCCACTAACCATGCCCCGTGTGCTGCCTACCTGCAGGAAGTGTATGAGGTAACACAGCACCAGTCTATTGAGCTCTGGCAAAAGCTGCACCACAGCCACAGCAGCATCAGGGTTCTCGTAGTTGCTGATACACTCTTTATAGAACTGCTGGGGGATGACGGGCTCCTCCAGCTCCCGATACCAGAGCTTGAGAAGAGAGGCTGGGCAGAAAGAAGGTGCATGAGAACAGCTCTGGTTACCTCCCCACCACCTTCGGGGCAAACTTGGCAGTCAGACTCGGGAAACAGAAGGCAGAGAAGGGATTCTGCACTTGTGCTGTTTCACCTTATTTCAGTCATGGCTCTGAAATGCTCAGGCAGCCAAACTGGAGAGATAGAGGGAAACACTGGCTCTTATCTACCTGCTCCTCCAGGAAGTGGCTCTGGGGCCACGTAAAGGAGAGGAGAACGGGAGCTTGGAGTAAAAGTGCTGCTTCTGAATGGCTCCCAGCCACTCTACAAAATGCCCAACTTGCAGTCTCACTGCACCCAAGCCAGAGGTTCCCCCAGTGTTTTTAATATGGGCAGTATTTGGAAAGGCAGTGAAAAGGCACAGAATGAAAACCCAGTTGGCAAAGACATCCTGTGTACATGTCCCCGAGCAGCAGCACATCTCCTGGGCTGCTCCTGCACCTTCCCCTCCACACTGTACCCCAGCTTAGGCTGCAGCAACCCATGCCTGCTGTGTTCCCATACCTGGGATGTTGGGGTCACTGAGACTGCTTGGGATTCTCCACTGATCCACCTGCAACTTCAATGCATTGACTTCATCTATGTCACCAGGTATCCTGCAAACAGAGACACAGCAAAGGTGCTTGAGAGTTTGGCTACTGAAAAGCTAACACAAATATTAAATAAAACAAAAAAACAAACCAAAACCCAAACCCAGACCAGAATCCCCTATGTTCATCATACAGATTGACTCCTCTTGACTCAAGTCTCATGCATAACCAAGGCTGATGCGCTGCATCTGATGAAAGGCTCTGCTGCTGTTCATCTTGATTAATCTGCTGCTGCTGAAAGTTCAATGCCTTGCCTGGGTACATGCTGTCTTGAGTAATTCATGTCAGATCTATGCTGCCTCCTCTATGCTAATGCATGCCACCGGGCTAATGCTACTTTATGAGATCATTCTTGAACCTGGGAAAGGTTGGGTTTTGTCTGATCCATTTCAGGGTGCTATCCTCAGGGAGAAGAAAGCAGTGGAGGTCGATTTTGATTTCTCAGCATCGAGGACTCACACATGGGTGGTTCAAAAGTGACACAAAGCCCCAAAAACTCACCTGAAAATGCCCTCGGTCTGTTCTCCTCCCAGCGCCAGGACCTGCTGTGATAGCTGTGTCTGCACCCAGGGCAGCTTGTTGCCCGGGTACATGTCCTGCTGCCGCAGCATGATTTCCTCCAGAGAGCTGCCGAAGAGCGATGGCGTCACGATGGCATTCCTAGCATGTGTTATCTCTTCCACAGTCGGCTTACGGAGGCCCTGAGGACACAGAATTGTTCAGTGCAACACAGAGGAACAGTGACCTGGGGACAGTGGTGGTGAGGGGTCAGGATGGAGTCATGCCCGTGCTTGTGGACACAACACTGGCCTCCTGCTAGCACAGTTCTCACTCTTGAGCCTCCACCTCCTAAAATCAAGAGGGGTTTCAACTCATGAGGCCCAAGAGGAGCAGAGCGAGACCACTTTGGAGCTGGTTTTGCCCAAGCCTGTCATGTTTTGCACACGGGGGATGCTGCTACAGCTGTAGCTCTACCTGCTGGTGCAGCAAGAGGCAGAAGGATGGAGCTCAGTGGTAAGGTCAGCACAGGGCACGTGTACACCAGCCTGGTGCCAGGCAAGCGCTCAGGCACATGGCAGCTGGAAAACAGCCCTTTGAGAAGGGAATTCCAGGTATGAACGACTCTAGGGAAAGCTTTGCTCTCAGAGATGTTAAAGCTCTCTGAAAAGTGGGCACGGGGACTTGCTGCTTCTGAAAGACACCACCACCACTTGGCAGGGACTTTGAGTCAATCCTGGCAGGGATCTGGAGAAACACAGAGCGCTACCATAGGGGTGATGGACTACTCAGTGACCCCATGGCCAAGCAGGAGGTGCAGCTGTGGGGAGAAAGCTCCCACTGACCCCTCACAGGGCAGCAGCTGCCAGGGCTGCAGTTGTGTGCAGTGCGTGTCTGGACGTTTCCTGTCCTGCCCCTGCAGGGACGCCGGGAGCCTTCACCCCTCCAGAGGTATTTCAGCTATCTGCTCGCTGTACACGGAGTCCAGATGGCAGCGAGGCCCCACAGGGATGTGCAGAAATAAAAGACAACCGGATCTGGCGTGGAGAGCTCGGGCGGATGGGCTGAGGCCGCCTGCCAGCTTCCACAGCCCCGTGCAGGACCTTGCAGGGGAAAGGGAGGCCGGGACTTCCAGCTAACGCAGAGCTCAGAGGTTCCCTTCCACACCAACCATCTCCACTGCGTCAGTTTCTGAACTGAGAATGAACAACTCTGCAGTAAATCAGCTGCCAGACCCAGCCCATGCAAGCTCTCAGTGGCAAAGGGAGACTTATCCTTCACAAGAAGAAACCAGATGGGCAGCTGCTGCACAGACAGCTCCTCTTACCCTCTAGACAGGTTTGTCCTCCCCATCCCTATGGCCAGCACACAGGCACTGCTGCCTGCCAGGAGGGATCTGGGCAGCACCTTCTCTTCCATGTTCACAGGGAGCAGAGCCCTGAGTGAGCCTCTCCCACACTCTGTATCTCCATTTCCCATCACTGAATCAGCAGTGACCTCCCAGTCACAGAAGCTGAAGCAGTCATCACACAGCCCATGGGCCCTGGGGCAGCCTCTCACCTTTTTGCCTCCGGTGACAGCTACTTTCTGCAGTTTCCTGTAGCAGTATTTGGCATAGGTGCTGATGGGCAGACCTGGCAGGAAGGAGAAATGAGTGGTCACACACAGCACCGTGTACCCCACACTGGAGCCCTTCAGAGCGCACGAGCACAGCAGTTCACGCTGGCACGAAGAGCCAACCCCTTCTGCACATCCTGTTGTAGGGTCAGGGTACTGAGACTGCCAAAACCTCACACTGAGCACCGTAAAGCCTCCCAGCCCTGCAGCCCCACAGCAGTAAGTGTCGGGTGCAAGTCAGTGCTTGGCCTTAGAGGTATTCATCTTCTGAGCTCATAGCCCTGCATTTCCTACCCCTACTCCTGCAGATCTCCACCTCTCACACAGACAGCCTGACCCTGGTCTGACTCAATGCAAGACGCCCGTTTGGCACTCATAGCCTGAGCACACGTATGGGAATGAGCCTTCGCTCCCGGCAGTGTGGCTGCAGTTACGTGGCTCACAGACACAGGTCTGGGAATTGATGTATTGCCAGATCTCAGCCAAGGAGCAGGCAGAACCAGCCCCCTGCCAGGAGAGATTTCAAAGTGCTTTAAACTCAAGTGGTTTATGATTCAAGAACTGCAGTCCTGGGCTATAGAGATGGCAGCAGCGCCATGAGCAAGATCAGGATGCACGGGAAGGTGACAGGACCTCTCATCTTCCTAAAGCCCTGCAGAAAGCTTCCTCACTCTCCTGCCTCCAACCTCCTCCAACCCAACGCTGTACCCTGAGGCTGTGCAGTACAAGGAAAATCAGACACATCGGCACTTGGGAACTTCACCACCAAAGCTGCAGCCCTCCACAAGAACGGCTGCTCTGGTTGTTGTGCTTGGTTCAGTGAACTCTGAGGGAGAGCAGAGCCAGGATTCACAGAGCTAATCCCCCCGTGACACCAAGAGAACCGTCTGCGCTGACAGAGCACTGATTGCTGGGAGAGTTTTTTCCAAACCCGTTGGCCTTTTGTTCTTTTTCAAGTCAAACCCAAATTGCTTGCTGAAAGCACTGAACAGATCTGCCCTATTTGATTCCCTGCCAGGCTCAAAGCTTGCAGCAGAGTTCAGAATACTTGTGGCTTTTAAAATCTACATTCTGGTCATACGCTGCATATTTCAGCTCAGCCCTGCACACACCCTCTGGCTTAGGTAAGATGGTCAGGAGCCTGGAGTTCCTCAAATTCTCTCAATGCTGTGGGAAGAGAAGCTCTTCCCAGAGCAGAACAACTCATAAAGGTAAGAGATGCACTTTTCCCCTTCTCCTCTCAGCCAGCAGACAAACCACAACCCCTGGCTCCCCACAACGAAACAAGCACCCCCTGCTTCAGTCAATCTGCTTGGCAAATGGATGGAGCCTCTCCATAAGGCTGGAGTAAGGCTGGAGGAGGTACAACCGCATCCCCCCCTCCCGCAGGCAATGGGATGCCAAGTCAGTTTAAAGAATTTCTTTCTCTTGGGAATATCTAAAGCAAATGTTCTCTGTATGCAAAACTCCTGCTAATCCCAGGCATGGTTTATACTGGAAATATCTAAGGATTAAAGAAAACAAAACCAATGAGAGCTACTTTGTGACTCTTCACTATTCCAGGTTACCGCTGCTGTTAAAATGCACGGACACCCCGAGGCAATGTGTCACCTGCTTCACAAAGGAGAGAGTGGGAAAAGACTGCGCTGTGTCTCTGCATCACAACAATTACACAGGAGGCAGCATATTCAGAACTTACAATAGGAAACGCTTTTTTCACACCGTAATTAAAGCCATGAAACCCATAATCACGTGAGGAGTTTAACAAGGTTTGTGCAGGAACTGGTTGCCTGCAGGGCTGATGTGTGAGCAGTGGCCAGACGCCTTTGCTCGAAGCCTGTTTTGTGCATTCCCAGGAAGCTCCCAGGTCCTGGGAAAAGCCTAAATCCTACATCCTGCTCCTCATGACAACTAAACTCCCGCAATGGACCCAGAGGGGAGCTGACTGCATTCCACACACATAAACTGAAAACTCAATTTGCCCCAGGAGCAGGGGACTGGCCATACTGGGCACACAACAAATGGCTCCTGCAGAGGCTCACACCTCAAACATGAAGTGTGCAGCCTCCCCGCTACACAGGAGAGTGCTCCTGGCTCCCAGGGAATGGTGTAGATTGAGATGGGGGAAGGAGACATGGAGAGGCCAGGAGGTAGGTGTTGAGCTATGGAGGAACATGAGGGAAATGAGCAGAATTTAGCTTTAGCCTCTGCTTTTCCAGACCAGCGACTTCACTCACCCATCTGAGTGCTTTCACAATGCTCAGTGAGATCTGCTCCTGGCATCCAGCTCATCCCACACGGTCAGTTCTAACAAGGGACCAGGCACTGCCTCTGCTCCCCAGCTCACAGCTCTCAGGCTGGAAAGGGCTAATACTGAAAGCAATTCCACTACTCAGAGCAGAGGATGAATCTGTGAAATCCAAGTTGAGCTGTTATTTCCTGTGGTACCACAGCAGCCCCAGGAGCTCAGGAACAGCCCACACAGCGAAAAATAGTTTGCAAAGGAAAATATTTTTCCATGTGCTGGCCTAGAAACACATGCAAAGAGCTGCTTAAAGAACCTCTCCTTTCATAACAAGCTGAAATCCAGGCAAGGCACACGCAGGAACACACCTTCTGGAAGAGACTCGAGTGCTCTCCTGCCAAAAATGTCTTCAAAATGCAGCAAACAACGTGGATTCAGGAGCTGGCCATGGGACACCTACTTTAGCACAGCAGAAGCTGTTGTCTCACTACATCTCTGATCTACTGCGGCCTCTCAGACCTCAGCCTGGCACAGCCAGAGCAGGCTTCAGCCCTCGGACCTGTCTTGCTGTGCTCTCCAGCACAGGGGTAGATGCTTCCAGAACAGCTCAGCTGGGCGACACTCTCCTGGCTTAGATCTGCCCCGGTACCCCCATTTTACTGCAGGGTTTTACCCCCTCTTCCTCACACCACCAGTGCATTCCTCCTGCATCCCAGCAATGCTGCTCCATCACTGTTCTCCTATGCGGGAAACGCTATCCTGTATCAGCCCAAATGGCTGTACGAGTCAGCAGGAGGATAAGAAACAGATACAGGATGTCTGAAAAGTGAGTATTCCCCTTGGAATATCTGCTAACAGCAGGTGGGAGATACCCTGAGGCAGAGCTGCACCTGGACCATTAACCATCAACTGACAGACCTCCCTTCTTCCATTTGTCCCATTTCTTCCTGACCATGTTCATGCTCCCAACCTGCACAACACCCTGCTTTGCTAATTCCTAATGATTTCATTTTGTGTTTCAGGACAGCGCAGTCTCAAGCTGCCCAACAATAAAACCAGGTGCTTTACAATTCTTCAGCTACCATGAGATGTGTTCTTTCTCTTGCTTTCCCCACGTGACCTGTGGTTTCTTGCAGCCCACTGTGCAGTTTCAAGCCTCTGCTCTGAATCCCACCAGCGACTGAGAAGTGATGGACACACTCAGTGCAAGAGCTGCAATGAAGGGGCCTCCTCAGCCACTTCCCAGCCTGCAGTGGCCTTGAGAGAGCAGTGACACAGGGAAGCCACTGTAGGACAGCGTGGCTCTGGTGCCCACTGCTGGCTTCAGGTAGGGCTCAGCAATGTGGGAAGTTAGACTCCAGCTCTCCCAGATTAAAACCCCAAGGCCACATGATAGAAACTCTGCTGCCCGATAGGAATTCCCAGGGTTGGCTCAAGTTTCCTGGAAGCAATATGAAAGAAGAAAATGGAATGGACTTTGCCTCTCAAGACTTTAGCCAGACAGATGATTATCCTGCAGGCAACAGGTAGAACCTGAGGCTGGAGGAGTACGTGAACTCTTGCTCATTCAGTGGAGGTGCTATTGCAAGCCCTGGACTGCAGAGTACAGGGAGGTTGGACAAGGGGAAGCTAACACTGGGGAGAGCAAAAGGCAGTGCTCATTGCCAGATGTCAGGGTCACCCCTGAGGGCCCTCACATTTGGTAGTGGTTTACAACATCCATTACTACAATTGAGACAGATTCTTTTCACCATGCTGGCTCATATGGCTTTTAGCATTGGAATGTGCTATAGGAAACTCCATGGCATACACAGACCAGTTGAATCACAGCCCGAGGTCTGCAACAAGGTTAAAACCCCTTTGTCACACAACTGTGAGTGAAAGCGGTCACACTGTACCCATCCCATGTGCTGCCACCACACTGCTGATCCATGCTCAAAGCTCTCACAACAGCCACCTGCAGCAGAGTTTCCTGAGTCTAAGTCCATGCACTTAAAGAAAAGGTCGATTCTCAGTGGAGCTCAGCATCCCCGCCTGTCAGAGGTTGGTGCTGTCTCCCTCTCAGCTCCCTGCATGCTGTGCCTCCCTTTACCTTCATCCTCAGTGTTTTGTTTCCTCTTTTTCCTGGATTTTGAGTTCTTTTTGTTTTTCAGATCTGCAAGCTCCTTGATGCGTTGGACAACTGAAAAACCAAAAGGTTCTGGATTAATGATGTGGAGTAATAAAATACCAAAGCCCCAACTGCCCTCAGACACTGTAGCCAGCTTAATTCCAGCATGAGGAGGTCTGCTCAGGGAAAGATCTTGTACCACAGCCAGCTCCAAACACACTGAGGAGCCCAGAACATCACACAACTTCTCCAAATAGCCAAAGAGTTGAGAAGGGGCTCCAAGCAGCAAGGTTATACCTAACTGAACTTACTGCCTGAATACCTGCTCATATGTTTGCAATGGCTCCCTTAGAGCTTTCTGTATTAACATTCACAGACATCAGTGAGAACTGCAGGGAAATGAGCTGGCGGCAGCTCCATCCCACCCAGGAAGGGTGAACTCACCCAAAACACGGCGCTCTCACTGATGGACACCACAGCACTGGCTGGTGTATTTAAAAACCAGACAAGCCTGAGTAAGTGGCACAACCCACCAGAATGCTGCTGGGGACGGAGGGGGTTTGCACAGGGCACTTACTGTTCTCATCACTGTCAAGGTGGCGATAAATGTAACCTTCCAGATAAGACTGAAATTTGGGTGATGGAGAGAAAAAGGCCAGACTGATGGCCATCAGTTCCCAGCCCCACGCCAGACTTCGGTAGCACGTGTTATCTGTTGTCTGCCGGATGAGTTGGATGTAGAGCTCATCCCGTAACCCCTGCATGCTCCAGCACTTGGTGACTGTGACCAAGGCCAAGTGATTCCGGTCCATGCGAGTCTGACGATCTCCCATGTAGCTCTGCACCAGTTTGAACATCTCACACGCCTCTTTTTTGATGGTGCGGTTGCTGGTGATGAGCATTGGCTTTTTGATAGAGCCACCATTCCAGGACAGCATGTTGGAGATGGAGATCCTTCGGCGGAAGATGCCCTGTGTGTGCATGTTGAGGTTCTTAGAAGCCCAGTCTGCCATGCTGCTCTGAGAGATGGGCTTCCGTAGGGTGTTGTAAGGGAAGTGGTACCCTCCACAGACACCAGGCTGGCTGCTGCTCTCCTGCTTGGGGTCCAACTCTATTGTGCCGGCCTGCAATGGAAAACAGATGTTAAAAGCAGCTTAGATGACTCCTTACTCTGATAGGAAAATTATCCCAAGGCTGGCTCCTGCCTTTAGTATCTTTCCAAGTTCTAGCAAAAAGAAGAAGAAAGTCAAAACCATGGCTAGGAACCACCAGGAGCTGCTGAGCTTTGGGCAGCCTGGGCCTGCACAGCCTCTGCTTTAAGGCACTGTAAAGATGTATCTCAATTCCAACATGACCTTCCTAACGGAAATACTGGCCAGACACACAAACACGACAGAAGCTTAGAGAGGCACAACAGTATACACGAGCAAAGCTATTTTGATGGCCAGGCTTTCACCCAGGTAGGAAAAATCCCATTTGAGTTGGTGAAGCAAAGGAGAACAGGTATCTGCATCAGTCACCTCTACCACCAATGGATCCCAGTGTACTGGCTCTCACTGAACCCTACAGACACACCACAACCTCCTCCCAAACTGGCCCTGCACTCCCTGCCATGTTTTCTAACCAAACTGGCCTAAACTTCCCCAAATTAAATTAAATCCAAGCACTGGATTGTGTTTTCTTCCCAGGGAACTAGAACAGCTGCTGCCCATCCACAGCCTGCAGTGATCAAACTTATCTGCTCCAGATACAAGTCCACTGGTCACAAGCTGATAGAGATAAGCAGCAGAGGTAACAACCTTCCTCCCTCCCACACTCCGTGTGCAGCTCCTCCATGCAGCCCTTGTCCAGCCTTCTTCCCCAGTGTTGGCTATGGATAACTACATAATTAGAGCTTTGGTAGTACTGATCCCAAAAAATGATGTCTAATAACTACTTGTGAGGATAAGGCATTTGTTTTGCCCATGAAGAACTCTCTGTTTTGCATGGAAGTGGTAGCCTGGAACACATATTGAACTCAAACACCCAACAAGTTGTTTTAGGAAACAGACTTTTTGGTTAGACTTGAAATTACCACATATAGCAACTAAGGGCTTAACAGCCCACACACTGCTCTGCGAACTCCGAGATGATCTCCAGCAAGTAAGAAAAAGCCAAACAAGATAATCTTGAGGGGTTTTGGGTTTTAAAGGAAGGCAAAGAAACAAAAACCCTGTAAATTTTGGGTTTGCAGTGGAAAAAGTGAGATAAAATACACATTTTCCTTCCTTGCAGACCCCCTTTAATGTGTGTGCCACACTCTGTTCAGTCGTGGCCTACAGTCATCCCCAAAGTACACATCAGGTCTTAAGTGTTTAGAGCAAGTCATTGTTTCCTTAGTAAGGAGGAATTGCTGAACTCAGGACAGAGGCTTGTGCACTGCAATGCTTCCCTGTCTTACCCCAGCATGTACCTACATGTGGATGATGGGATCAGCACACATCACACTCCACCTCTTATTGCCAGCCTGAGGCACAATCATTTCTCCTGCTTTTCCACTTGGTTTTGGCTTACCCCTGGAGTTACCCCTGTACCTCCTTACTCCTAAGAATTCACCTAACAACTGACTAAAGATCCCTACCTGCAATTCTCTGCCATCTCCATCCTCAGTCTCCTTCAATACACCTTCCATGCCCAGGATTGGTTTCCTCCTCTTACCCTAATTGCTCGTTCAGCATGTTAGACACTTCTGAGGATCCACCTCCTCATACTCTCTGGAGGTTCAACAGGCTCATGGTTCTCTCTTGTCTCTCTAGAGTTTATCTCTCAAATCTCATTCAACCAACTACCCAGCTATTACCTTTGTGCTGACAGTACACATGCACCTCTGCTCAGCCTGCCCTAGAACTTCTGCCCACCCTCCTCAGTAGGGAATTTCCTCGTCTCCCAGTTCTCTCCATCACACAAGCCCAGCACAGCCCATTGCTGGTGACTCAAGCCACACACTGCCATTTTCAGGTGAAACAGTCATTCTCTGCAACCTCCTCTCCTCCTTACTCAGACTCTTATGTCTCAGAGTATTTCTGTAAATAGCTTATTTATTGACTTGCTGCCTTTACCACAACATCATCTCCTTACATCTTCCACTGTGTTGTCTCCTTCTCCAACCTACCATACATGAATTATTCGTCATTTTCAAGGCCATTCCCAGCCTATCCCCAATCCCCCATCTCTTGTGCATAATCAAGACATCAAGCCTCAGCTCGCCATGCCAACACAGTGTAACATACCCTGGACACTGGATAGCAGTTTTCCAACAAGTCTGAAGAGGCTGTGAAATGAAACTGCTGAATTATTAACTGTAACATGTGAGTGATGTAAACTCAAACTGACCCTGGGCCTCAAAAATGGGAAATGTGGGAACGCGGCATCAGCTTTTAAAAGGGTTTCAGGTGAGAGCAAGGTACTATCGATCAGGAACCACAATAAAGAGGAGAATGCACACACATAAAGCTGGTACAGAAGGGAGGTGTCAGCCTGGCTTTTAAAGCTACACCTCACAGGTCTACTGGAGCAATCTGAAAGGCTCAAGGAGCTTTGCCAAGTTTCTTCATGAAAGGTCATGCAGTGGCAAACAGGAGGAGAGAACAAAGGGATAAAATAAAAGCCACTTTTCATGCTGGAGGTTTGGTATCAAAGAGATGCAGTGACTCAGGCTGCAGGGTGAATATAGATCAGCAGGAGGGAAATAATTGGAAGAGGCAGCAAAAAGGGCAAAACCTTCACAGGATATAAAATCACCCACATGGAACCTAAATCTGAACTGAGGAAGCAGGACGTTCCTTCCAATCCAAATAGAAAAGATGGCAAAGGTGCTGTGTTAAAAACAAACCCACTTGTGCAGGCAGACTAAGGGGCCTTAAAATAGCCATTTGCAACAAGAAGATGCTAGAGTCACTGTCACTGGTTTTCTGATCCCACTTAATGCTCAGGAACAACCAGCAGGGAGAACAGAATATGAGGAACTATTAGGAGAGAGCCAGGTTCTCAGCTCTGCACCACAACAGCCCAACATAGCGTGACATGACCCCAGTGTGGACAGGGAGGTACCTGGGAGGAGTGCCGTGTAGCATCTGATGAAGCCAAACTCATCTGGCTGGTCACATTCTTCTCTAAGGAATCTATTTTCTCAAAAGTCCTCTTCTGCCTCACTGTGTCCTGTGAAGACACATCACTGGGAAAGCTGCCCCTGCTCTCCAGGCCCTGCCTATACAGAGACCTGTTACTGGCCGAGATGTCATCTCTTGAGCTGCGGCTAATGCATTTCTTTAAGTGGTCAGACTGGAACCTGACTTTGCTGCTCTCTGCTGGGATGCCACCCTCCAGACTTTCAGCATCGAGACTGGCCTTGCTTCCCCTGCAAGCTGCTGACCTGCCCACCACAGCCCGCATCTCAGCAATCAGCTTATCATTCAAAGCCGTGAGCTCGCTGCTGCTGCCCACAGAGCCAGGCCTCCCCTGACCTGTCCCTTGCCTCCTTCCTTTCCTTTTTCTCAAGCTTGGGGAAGGGCCAGTTGAATAACCAGAATCTTGATGGCTTATCCCGGTCGGGTACTCTTGAGTCTGCAGGCTGCTCTGCCGACTGTGGTGGGCTTCCATGTTCTTGAGGACATTGGCTTCCAAGATCCTCCAAGACTGCTTGAAGCTGTCTTTTGAAGTAAGCTGACCTGGCACTTTAGTAGAGGCATCAGTTGTTGCAGCAGAAGAATGGGAGAGTTTGGAAGACTGGTCAATATTGACCATGTGTTTTATATATTCTCTGCCAGCTGGGCTGTATTCAGTGGCAGAGGGGTTTCTTGCATGCTTCTTTGCAGCTTGCTGCTGTTGCATACTTGGATGCTGTAATAATTTGGTTGGCTGCAGCTGCTTTTTTAAGCTATTGCTTGGTGACCTTGGTGGAGACATCCCACTCATACCGATGCTTTCAGTGTCCATATCTACCGGTGGCTCATCATAAATTGGAGACTCTAAAGATGGCTCATCATATATAGGTGCAGGGGAGGCGTACTTGGGGGATACAGGCTGAGGGGTTCCTGTCTGGCTCCTTGGAGGCGTTTGAGAAGTTGGACCATTCATCAGCACGAGGCAAAACCCACCATTCTCTGTCTTTTTGATCTGCATAGACTGCTTCGTTTCTCCTGTAGGCATTTGCTTTGTGGGTCCAGGGCTCTGGGATGTGGATTGAGGCTGAGCGTATATGGCTGGTTTTGGAAGAGATTTTTGACTGCTGGCCTCTGGAGCACCCTGCAGCTGCAGGGAACTGTTTGAAGAGCTCTGTATCTGTCTCAGACTGTTCACTTTGACCAACATGGCTGCTTTCGTGCCAGGCAGAGGCTGCCAGTGGGTAGGAGTCTCCCTAAAGGAAGAAAGACACAAATACAGGGAATTACTCAAGAATTATGTTAACTGAAGTATTCTCTACCCAAATCCCATATTGCTAGTCTCAAGTGCCTGGAGATTCCCCAGGCAGTTGTATTGGCTCCTCATTGTTTTTTCCTGGAGATCCCCCTTCCTGAAACAGAAACATCCTTGTTATACACATGATAAACTTCTGAGTCATGAACAGCAGAATGAGATGAAACAAGTTCATTGTACTATAACCTGGCTGCTATCAGCAGCACTAAGATAGGAAACAACCTACGCTTTCCAAGGCTCATTAGCTAGCACAGCACCCAGAACAACCAGCTGAAGACCAGCAAAGCTGTTCTGAACTACTTAAGCAGTGAGCTGGAAAATAATCCCAAGTGTCTGCGTTCAAACTGTCAGCCTGTGATGACAATCCTTCTACACCGCGCTACTGTTCTAAGTTTCTTTTTATTTGGCAGAAAACCCCATGATGTCTATGGGAGATGCACAAGGTATGCGTTATACTCCCACACAACCCAGCAAGCTTCCGTGTAGAGCATCCCCCCAGCCTGGCCCAGATGCCCTCAGATCTGGTTCCTTTGGCCAAACCTACTGTCCCTGCTCAGCTCTCATGCTGTGAGTTCTGCTGTCAGGTTATGCCCAGTCTGTATTTGTGAGCTCTGAGGAAAAGGGAATGGAAAGGCTGTTAAACAAGCCTGAACTTCCAGGTCTTCAAAAGAAGGTCCCCTTGAGCCTTCCTCATTTTGTGCCCTCCCTCCATGCATCCACTACCAGCCAACCCTGGGTAAAACCCGAGGGTGCGCTGTATATGCCCAGAGATGTTCCTCTAACACCTTCACAGCCATTTTGCTCTATTTAAACCTTACCACTTGTTCCCTATTCCACACCTCACGGTCCCTGCGCTGGCAGACAGACCCACCTCCACTGCATGCCCAGAGCTGCCCCTCGGTGATGCTACCCCTTCCGTGCCGAGCCCTGAGACATCCGAACATCCCAACTCTCTTGCACTCTGCTCCTGCTCTCCGGAGATCTTTGACCTGCCGGGTCCCAGTCCCTTCAGCCCAGCTTCCCTGGGGGTGCTCTGCCCGTCCTCTCTCCCTCTCCCACTGGCAGGATGCTCTCCCCATGCTCCAGCCCAGCAGGACATACCTGCTCCAAAGCAGCAGTCCAATGTCACTGCCCATGCCCAATTTCACCTGTTCTCCCCTTGCACCCAAAACCTGCCCCACATCCTCTGCTCTACATCCAATATTCCATGTCTGCTCCAAGCCACTCCAATCCAACCCATCCACCACTTACCACGTCTTTGGGAAAACAGGTTCCCCAGTGGCAGTGTGTCACTGTGAATCCCACCTTGGCACAGTGGCACTGGGAGAGGCATGGGTGAGGCTGGTGCTGGCTCCCAGCCACGGTCTAAAGGCCACCACCACCCTTTGGCTTCACATTGCTCCACCACTGCCTCTGCAGGGCCCAGCTCCTTCCCCATGACAGACACATAACTCAGCCTCATGCAACTACCCAGGTGACCAGAGAGGGTCTGAGGAAGGGTCACCATCCTGTGCTCCCCATCCTAGGGCCCTCCTTGCTCTAGAGACCTTCCCCAGCATCTCCTGCTAAGGCACAAAGGGGTTTAGTTCTCCATCCTCTCTCCCTGAGGGCCACAGGGACCTTCTCCACACTGGTACGTCCCTCCCGCATGCAGCCAAGCCCCAATCCCTAGTGCAAGTGCCATGGAAGACTTGGTTATTCCTCAGACAGCTCCTGAACTAACAGGAAGAACCAGAGCAGCAACATTGGGTAGGCTTTTAAATGAGCACCTCTGACACCCCTCCACCTACCCCTCTGCTTGGCTGAGCCAGCAGCTCATTTTGTGGCAGGGAAGAGAGGCTGGCAAAGAGCCACGTCAATGACAAGCAGGACAGAGCCACTCAAGGGCTCCTCATTTAGGCAAGCCAGAGGTGATCATATGGGTGTGATCTTAACTCAGTGACATAGCCAGAGTAGCACTGAATCTGGACCAGCACTATCCAGCTACTGTTGGTACTGTTGGTTCCCCCCCCCAGGGCATCCCAATGCCCACTTGGTGCCCATGGGCACTCCTACTTCAAGGAGAGGGTATTATACCCATGAGTTTTACATTCAGTTTTAGGCAGGCAAGCTCCTCATGCCATAGTAATACCCTAGCATGGCTCTGCCAAGATATCCAGGAGGGTCTCACAGGGCTGGAGGACAAAGGGGAGCTGTACCACTAAGAGTAAAGGGAGCCAAGCTCCAGCCTGACCATAGCCACCACGCTCCCCCTGACCAGGAGCTCTCTAAGTGAATATGATGGAGAAATGAACCCCTGCATGTGTGCCTATCAGTCTCAGCTTGGACACAACATGCCATCTCCAGCCTCCTTGGTTGCCAGAGATGAGAGCAATGAGGCATCACTGCAGAGAAGACAAGGCTTTTTGGAAGGGACCCTTTCCACAGCCACATCTGGATACATCTCTCGACGCCATTCCCAGGCTCCCCAAAAGCCCAAGCAGAGGAGAGCAGGGACTTTCTGCTTTGGCAGCATGAGAAAGGGCTCAGCCTCGTCCTTCTGAGCAGTGAAAAGCAAAGTGAATGGTGGAGGAACGTCCCAACGCAGCCTCTCGGTCATGCGCTTCAGCCACCAGCAGCAGGGACTCGACGGAGTCCCCCAAGATGTTCCTTCGAGGAATGCTTTCAAGTAGCTCCAATATAAACACGGCAACCCGGCGCTGACTTTCCCAGCCCGCACCCAGCTCCAGCAGGCCCAGTGTATCCGGCAGCTCTTCCCAGGCTTCAGAGCCCCATTGTTTGCTCTTCCCTCCCAGAAGGCTGGAGAACAGGACCTGCACCTCAGCTCTGCCCCTTCCAGCACCAGTTTTCCTGGGGCTTTGACAGACATGAATGAACAGTGATGTTTATCCCAGCAGCACTGCAGCTTCCTCCGGTGCCCATGCTGGAGGCAGGCATGGAGAGCCCATGGAGGGGACCCAACCAAAGCCAGGTCTGCACAGTGCCAAGGAGAGCTCTGTGGATGCTTGCAAAGCACCTTGTGTGCTTGTGCATCCTGCCCCAAGGGCAGGGGCACAAGCAGGAAATAAGCCTGCAGTAGGAATCCTGATCTTGTTTCTTGCCTATTAAGAACTTAATACTGGCATTATATATCAAGAGACATGAGCCTGTTACAAGGCAAACCAGACTTGGAAGAAGCAATAGGTACCCTCATTGCTACCTTCATGGGCTTCACTTCCTAGGAATGCTGAATTTATATCTGGAGGGCTTTGAGATGCATTGTTATAGCAAGGGGAACCTTGGCAACACCACTCTGAAACAAGTCCTGGGAGACTCATGGGAAGAGGAGAAGCAGGGTTGGACTGCATGGACAATAGGGCTCAGTACAGCAGAGCCCACTCATGGCCCTGACCATGGCATGCCCAACTGCTGCAGCACAGCACACAGGCTCTGTTCCCATCAAGATTGTCCTCTTCAAGCCTTGGTCCTCCATGGAAAACACAGTGCCCAGCCCCTTCTCACCCACGAGGCCTGAGGAGCTCCAGCAAACCCCAGCATGGCTGCAGCAGCTCACCAGACACTTCCAAAATGCTACCAGCAACTTTCAGCCCCAGGCCGGTCTCATGATCCCCAAGGGAACACATCCACCCTTGGCAGAGCTTTCCAGCATATGAATGGAGCATTTGGCCCCCATCTTCCCTGGAGAGAGTCCATCTTCCTTTGCACTTGGATCCCAAGCATCTGGGATGGATTTGGAGCTGTAAGGCAGCACTGCCCACTGTCCTTGCTCTGGCAAGGGAGGAGCAGAGCCAGCACTGGGCTGGGTAGCCCTGAGAAGCACAACCAAAACCCAGCACAGGACCAAGAGCACATGGATCAGCAGAAGATCCTCCCCAGGAGGCTCCAGGACCACAGCAGCACCTCTCACTTCCCTGGATGGGGCTGACCTCCCTGTGCCATGTGGGGAAGCCAAGGGTCAGTGTCCAGGGAAGGCTGCTCTGCCTTCAAGGGCAGTGAGGGAGAGCATGGGCTCATCACACAGACCAAGGTAACGGGCAGCACGGAGCAGTGATTCAGTGCTCGAAGTCCAGAGAGTGCCTCTGCTCTGCTTGAGGCCATTGACAGCAGCACACAGTGGGTTTGGGAGCAGGGAGACGTGGCAGTGGGCACAGCAGACTGCACAGTGTTGATAGAAGGCACGAGAGAGAAAGGGGAGGAAAAGTCTGCTAAAAGTGAAAAAACCTACTCAACCACAAAGTATTACTGAAAGGACAAAATCCCTTCCCCCGGCTCTCTGTGGCATGTGCTTGCAGGAGGCCCCTCTGGGGGACCACGCTGCTCTCTTCTGGCCTCTCCATCTATCACGGGATGACAAACACAGAGGGAAGAAAAACAAATCGTTTGTGCTGCCCTTAGATACAAAAGTGAAACTGTCTTGGGCTCAGGTACCTATAGAGATGTCAAGTGCTACCAACAGCACTCAATGTATTTGCTTAGTGTTTATACAGCTGCATCCCTGGCAAGGGAAGGAAGAGGATACACTTATGTTTGTCTTTAGAGAATAATGCAGACAGAGCTGACAGGCTGGATGTGCTTTTGCTGTTCCTAGACCAGACATCCCAGCAAGGGCATTAGATCCCACCTGGGAACACTTGCTTCGGGCTTAGCTCTTTGTTCACCATCTTATGAGCTAGAAAAAGGCAAGAAATCTCTCCCAGGTGTCAGACTTGGGTAGGGAAATCATTCTCCATGCCAGAGCTGGACACACACCTCCTGCTCACAAACAGCAGTGACAACATGTGATGGATGTGCAAGGAAACAGCATTCAGCCTCCTGCTTCCAAGAAAGCAGCTTCCACAGGCAACTAATGCTGTTCCAGATCCTCACACATCCAAGCAGTCTATGAGCTCCCATGTGATCGGCCACTCATACCTTTACCCAAGAGCCTTAGTCAGAAGTAGGCTGGACCCCATGAACCTGGGGATATTTTATGCCCTGTGCAAGGCTCTTGCACTCACTCCTCTGGAAACAGTTTGTTGGTGTCTGTTGGGACTGGAGGAAACTGGAGCTACTGGGGTTGAACTTCAGGCATTCCTCACTGTTTGCATTTCTCCAGGCAGGGATCACTCTCTGGATGGGTCCAAGGCTCAGAAGAACTGCTTTGGGGCAAAGACACTGGAAGCATCACAGCTCTGGCTCTTTCTGGTGCACTTTATGTACATCACCAGTGTCTCCCAGTCATACAGACCTGAAGTGAATGTGGGAGCATCTCACAGGGGCTAGGCAGACAGGTAATAAACCTCAGTTTAGGGTGCATATATTTTACAGAATTGCCATCACAATGGTTTTCATCATCTTGGCTTTTTATTTCTCTCCTCACACAGAGAAACAGCCTTGATTCAGAAACCAAGCTGTCAGAGCAGCCTGGCTCGCTGCACTGCCCAGAAGAGGGGACAAGGAGCAGAGGCATGGACAACAGGAGTGCCAGGCTCTGTGCTAGCCTTTGCATGAGTCACTTCTCAGCATGACTCAACTCTGCTTGCTGTTGTTGGTACCCCGTTCTCCAAGGCAGGATGATGCCCAGACAGGAGGAAGGCAGGGCAGCCCTGCGTACTGCTCCATATAGAGGGGCCATCCCCACAGACTGGGGAGAAGATGCTTTTGTGCAGCTGAAGCTGCCAAAGGTTCAACACAAAAATCATTTGTCAGAGTGGTTTGAGTGTAAGAAAATCTCTTTACCAAACAAAACAGCATCCCGTTATCATTCTTTCATCTCAGGCTTGATGGGACCAAAGAAGTGTGCTCAGCTCTGTCCCTGCAGCCCCATCTCCTGCCCTGGCTGAAGCTGCAGGCACATACAAGCAGCAGAGTGAGTGAGGAGGGTAAAAGCTGGAGCAGGAGGGCTCACCCACACCCTGCAGCAGCCTTACCCTTGCACAGCAGCTCAGCCACCCCAGCAAAGCCAAGTGTCCAGCAGCTCTTGCCACTGTGTGACACTCCTATCCATCCCCTCTCCTGTTTAGCACAAAGGGCTCTGGAGCAATGACTGACAAGTGTTTTCATGGTGTCTCACACACAAGACCTGGCTCAGGTGGGTCAAGCAGTACTGCAGTGTGAGAGTGGACGGCTGTATTCCTGGAAGAGGAAGGCACACGGTGGTGATCACTGGCAGCACTTTGCCCCAGCTCTGCACCCTCTTGTGGCAGCACAGCTTCCCAGCCCCTTGACCAGGCACCGGAGCCAGCCTGACACCTGAAGCCACCCAGTAGACAGAGAAGGCTAAAGCTCTCCCTACCTGCCAGGGTCCTTCCTCTTCTCTGCAGCACAGTCCCCTTTGCTCTTCTCCATCTCCTGCAGGAGGGCCATTTGGACGGGGGTGCTTCTGCCGTCGCTGCCGGTGCTGCTGCGGTGCTGCCGGCCCCGGCAGTCAGGCTGGGAGCTGCGCTTCATGGCCTGGAGCTGAGCCAAGGGCACGATGTCACAGCCCTGCGGCCGGTGCCACACCGTCTGCCGTGTGATGGCATTGTAGTAGTAGAAGCGGTTGTTGTTCTGGTCAAAGAGCTCCCACCACTGCTTCTGGTCTGACTGGCGCACCTTGAGGTTGGGAGGGGGCTCCCAGCCGCACTCCCCGGTGCTCAGGTTGACATACATCCGCTCCTGCGAGCGGGGCTCGATGATCTCCACCCAATCTGAGCTGCAGGAACATGAGAGCTGTGTTAGTCTGCTCCTGAGGCTCAAACTGGTCCTCTGGGAGTTCTACAGAGCTGCTGCCTCTGGGCCAGGCAGCTGTGCTGCAGATCAAAGCACTGCTCGAGGCCATTCAGCAGTCTAAGTTGCTCAGGAGAAGGCAAGGGGAAGGGTTTGAGAGGGGGCTGTATCAAGGAGCCAAATCAGCAGCTCTCTGGCACTGAGAAGGAGAGGTTACACACACACACACCCCCCCCCAGCCTGCCCCAGCATCACCACTCACCAGCCCGGGATAAGTGGCACAGGGTGGGAGAGCATCATCTGCTGATGCTCTGATAACTCACATCAAGGGCTGGCGCGATCACAGGAGTGCCGGCGCCTGGCAAGATGCACAGGGGAACTGGATCTTGAGAGGTGGAAGGTCTGCTAAGCAGGATCTGCTCCTTTGGGGAGCTGCACCCTGTTGTTAATGTCACCTCAAACCTCTGGCGACCCGACTGATGCAGACAGTCTGCCCATGTGGGTGCCTGCCTGCAGGGCTCATGTGCTGTAGGCTGGAGGAGACCTTTGGGTCACCTGGTCCCTGCTCAAAGATCACACTTGCTGGCCCAAAAGATAAACACAGGGACTGACTGATGGATGACATCACTGCCATTGAAAACTCTTCCCATCCTCCCTTAGAGGATGGGACAGGACCCTCAGTGGGGCCACATGAATAGGATGGGCATGGGGCTAGCCTTGAAACCCACTCCTGCCTGGTGCCTTGGGACCTTACCCTGGCACAACCTCCAGATGCTCCCTGGAGAGGGCAAGGCAGCAGGAGCCATTCCCATAGGAGCAGCAGCAGAAGAGAGATCCCACTGCATCCCTCACACCCTCCACAGCCAGCCTGTGGTTCCTTAGAGGCATCCGAGCGATGATGGCATCACTGCAGTGTCCAAAACAGCAGCCTGGGCTCTGGATGCTCAGCCCTGCTGGCACAGTGGTGGGAGAGGAGGTGTTTGCTGGCAGGGCAGCACAGCCTTGGCTCTGCCCCAGCTTTCTGGATAAGGTCAGTGTGTCCTCTCCAATCAAGCAAGTCTGGGAAGGGGTTTAATTGCACATCACCACCCCACCAGGAAAGCCACGGCTGAACTTGATCCTGAGCAGTCTGGCACGCACGGCTAAGATGTAGGCTGCTCCTTGAGTCTTTGAAGATGCAAAAATGATAGGTACAACGCCAGTTCAACCCAAAATAAACCTGAACTGCCTGAAAAGGTGCAATTATCCCCACCACCACATCTACCACGCAACGCTGACCTCCACGCAGTCTCACAGAGGGCTGATGTTCAGGCTCTTCAGGCTGGGGAAGCTGATCCAGGTGAACAGCACTGGTTTTGTAGCATAGGTCTGTTTTCAGCCAGCTCAACTCACCTGGCCCGGGCTATCACCACCACGACCAAGCAGTTGAGAGCAGAGCACCCATGGCACCCCCTCCTGCTGTATCCCACCACTGCCAGAGCAGCATCCTATGTGGATCCACTTGGAAAACACCATGTCCAAAAACCATCTGGCTTGTTGTTTTGGTATTTCTCCATCAAAACATCGGTTCCCCTGTTTGATTTAAGGTGTAACAAACCAGCTGTACCAGCACCACATGCCACAGTTGGGGGTGGGAATCACAGAGCCAGCCTGATTGTTTCCATGCAGTTGCAACGTGAAACCACAGGCACAGGGACACATCAGCAAATCACTGCTGTTATCAAGGGCACTGTCAACTGCAAAGAGGTGTCATCCATAAACAGAGCATAAAGGGGAAACAAGGGCCCAGCAGAGCTGGGAGATGAGCATGGCCATGGAGACAGCAGCAAAGAAGTGCAGGTAGGACAAGGAACTGGCAAAGTGGACAGAGAAAGAGAGGAGGTAGATAAGGAGAGTTCGCTTGGCAAGGAAAGAAGGAAACAAAAGCCCCTTTAAGGCCCATCTGAGCAAACAAGACACAGTTGAGTCACCAACCTTTTGAATGTTCAAGAGCACACTGGGTCTGAACTGTTTTGCCAGCAACAGGATTAGCACAGCTCTGAAGCACCACAGCTCTGCCAGTGCTGCTGCTCCTCAGGAGGGCTCAGCTATTTGCTGTTAAGTGCAAGCTATTGAAAATAACACATTCTTCTCATGGCACTTGGCCACCGACGAGCACGTGTTGCTAACTATAGCCTTCCGTTTTAACAAGCTTACGTTCATCTTTGCGTGCAAAGAGATGTAAAGGGATGACTTGAGTTGGTGACCTCTCTGCTCCCCTTAAAAGTGAGGGGCTGAGGATGACTGAGGTGGAGTTTAACCAGAGAAAAATGTGCACAGAACACACTGCAATACCAAAGAGCTTGCTACAATCACATTCATATGTAAAGAAAGAAAAGGAAAAGCAAAGAGCGCATTCCTGGAGCAGGGCCAGCGCTAGGCTGCCACACAAGCCTTGAACATAACATCAGGAACTCTGGAAAGACGTGATAAACGCAGGATTGCAGAGAGATAAGGCCATAACTTGAACATTAAAAAGAATTCATTCCAACTCCCCTCCATGGGGATAAAGAAGAAGTTTCCTGGGAATAGTCTGAATAATGCTTTTCCCTGTCCTCTCAGCTCAAAGCACTGAACAACTGTGGAGCACGCATCCGTTCCCCCTTGCACAGCGGTGCCCAGTCATGGTCCCACGAGCAGCACCACTGCTCTGGGATGGTTTCAGCCCATCTCATCTCTTGGGACCCAACATCCCCAGGCACAGGACCTCCCTGCAGGCCCAGTCTGCAAACACAGAGCAAACTCCACTGCAGCCCAAGGTTGGGACACGCAGCCCATGGGCACTACCAAGCTCAGTCCTTGGACACCTCAAGCTCCTTGTTCGGCCATCCAAAGATAAGAATAGTAAAGAGATGTTTTCTCAGCTGGAGTTGTGCTCCGGGCCAGCAGGATATGACCTCCCAGCCCTCTCCATGAGGCATTCTCTCCATTCATTACCTATGCACACTGCTCAGCAGCAGCTTGAGGAGGTACTCACCTGCCAAAGCCAAGAGAGCCCCAAGGAAAACCATAGGAAATCCCTGCCTTGGGGAGCTTCACACCAGGCTGCAGGCAAATCCCTCTGCATGGCTACAAGGAGAGCTCTTACAGCTTGATCATCCCTATTTCACTTCCCTGTTCTGCAGTTCTTAGGAGTTTGTGCTCTGAGCCAAGATCCCACCTCCTTCCCTCACTTCCCTTCTTCAGGATGAGCCCTGCAGAGAGCTGGGGCAGTACCAAGTCCTTCTTTGGCCAAACACAACTCCATACCAAATGGCATTTCTGAAGGCTAATGCCCTCAAAGGCACTCTGCACATGCTCAAAGGTGGCCTTGACACAAAAGCAGATAGGAAATTCAGCTCTTCCTCCAGGAAATGGGAGTCTGAATGTAGCCAGTGTATGATCTCATGTTTAGTATCACAGGATGGCTGCACACAGAGGATGGGGACCCTCCTGGACAGCAGGAGATTGAAGAACTTGAGGGGCCACAGGCCAACATGACCTTTATAACTGTTGATGCTTCCCTTAACATCACCTCCGTCCCCTGCATGAACAAGGCACTGACACTAGGTCCTGTGCCACCTTGCTGTGTCCTTGCACAAAGAGCTGCAGTTCTTTGCCTGTGGCTCCACACCAGGGCTGCTGAAGCCTCTGCGAAGCTCCAAAAGGTGGTAAGGCTCCGGGACCACAAGGATCCCATCATCAGTGGTAATCTGTGATGATGGGCATCATAGAATAGCTTCTCTTTAGCTAAAGCCACCCCAGCACAGCACCCCAGTGCTCTGGGTGGCTTGTCAGACAGCCTCCCCTTAGACAAACCGCGCTCAGTGCAGACACTGAGCAATCAAGTGCAACCCCTGGGCGCTCCAAGTCACTTGGATCTGCACATCAAAGACGGGACAGGGCTGTATAACTCATCTGTAACCTGGAGCTGCAGAGGGCCTCCAAGAGGGTCTCTAGCAGCAGCTCCCTGTGGTGATGCTCCACCGGCTGACTCAGTGGGATTTATTCACTGTCTTCTCCCAGGCAGAAGTGTCTCAAGTCCAGAAAAGCTGTAATTTAGATCCTGGGGGGAAGGGAAGTACCCAAAACAACCCTCTCCCTCCCCCCCATTTATATATATATATATATATATATATATATATAAACTTCTCGTGAATACACATGCATCCTTCTATCAGAAATTATAGAGGAACTAAAATAAATACAATGTCAGCCTGTTCCTAAAACTCTCCTGCTTCCCAAAATAAGCATTATGCAAACAAACCAACCTCTGCTTCACAGGAGACAGACCAGACGGTGAAAATATAGAACCAACGGCTGCAATTGCTCAAAGCCTGAGCACAGATGCTCAATTCCAGCAAGAGCTGAATGGGTGCTGAAAGCAGATACCAGCCCAACAACCCATCCCAGAGGGAACAGGGCACAGCACCATGACTTGGGTGGATCAGAGGTAGGAGGGAGCCTGGAAAAGGCCCTATCATGGAAAGCATCTCTTTACTTTGGCTTTGTTTTAATTACAAAAGCAAACACCAACCAAAGCCCCAAGCCTTCTGCTAAGTGATATTTTCAAAGGGAGAGACATCAGATGAGAAACTTGGTGGCTTCTTAGGTGCTCAAGCTCTGCCAAATCTTGCTTCTTCCCCAGCCATTCCCAGACTATGCCCCAGCCCTCCCATCTTGCCACCCTCAGTCTCCCAATTCATCCCAGCTCCAGAGTAGAACTGATGGCAATAGGGCAGCTCATCCCATAGGAGCAGGTCAGGGCAGCACCAAAATTAACAGCAGATTCCTTCAAGATCCTGAATTCACCCCCAGGCAAGCTCCAGAGTCACACAGAGAGCATCCCACAGGGAAAGGAAGACTTCAAGTGCTGCTCACCCCCACCCCATCCTCCATCCCTCCTCCAGAGAATGGGAGTTCTGTGACAGAGGGAAGAGCAAGAGGCAGGAAACATCCTCATTTTCATGGCTTCACAACAGAGCAGCGAGCACCTGCAGGACAGGCACTAACAGAGCAGGAGGAGTTCAAATACCAGGGGTGCATTACAGACACTTCCATCTGCCTTTTGTAAGGCTGCTGTCCTGTGTGTCTGTCCCAGCCCAGGGGACAGGCATTTCCATGACTGGGGAACAAAATCCTTTGTATAGCATGAGCCCCAGGCCACAACAGAGCAGAGAGCCGGCTGACAAGTGGTCCAGCCCTAGGGCTGCTGACATGGCATCCCTGGGTCTCTCCTGCCTCCATGGCTGGAGTTTTTGTTTTGCATGTCAGAGTATGGCCCAAACCCCAAATCCTCAAGCAGCCTCCCCAAAGCTCTGCTTTGCCCCAGACGCAGCGGCACCTCCTAAAGCTCAGTGAAGGCTTCAGCAGAGTTGTTTTCCCTTTTAAGGGCTGAGCTGTTGAGAACGGGTTTCAGAAGAAGGAAAAAAAAAAATGTACTGGCAGATTTCATCCCTTTTCTCTCCTTCCAAAACGTGCTGTATGGATCCACAGCCCCATCCAAATCCCAGCTGCTGCAGGGGAGGCAGCTGCGGGACAGGCTCAGTGCCAGCCGGGTGATCCCTGCCCAGAGGCATGGAGCTGTGCTGGAGGGGAGCTGAGGCCTGGCCAGCTCGATGCTGTCCTCTTACCTGCACAGCCACAGGCTGCATCAATCCCAGGACATATGGTCAGGTCTATTGCCATGGTGACTCGAGTGATACCGGTGGTGCTGCACTCTGATGGTGACTGCACTCCTTCACACGCTTGTAACCAGGCCTTGTCCCCAACATGGGACTTACAGGGGAAAACCTCAATTTTAGCAATATTCTAGACAGGAAATACTTCACAGATGCTTCGGTGAAGGTGCTATGGAACAAGCTGTAAGGTCAGCAGCAACTTACCACCACGTCTGAAACGTGTCCTGCCCTCCCCTTGATCCCTGGTGCTGCCGCACAGAGGCACCCTGATCTCAGGCAGCAGCCTGATGCCTTCCCATGGTCTCCAGGAGGATTTGTACAGGCAGATACACTGTCAGCACAGCTCCATGAGCTCACTGCAGCCACCCCACCTCTACATGGCCCCATCAAAGGGAGCAGTGGGCACTCACACCAGGCTGCACCAGCTGGATCCTTTCAGGCATGCAAATCTCTGCCATGAGGTATCCAAGGTCACACATCTGCTTTGTCCTTATGTCTTCTTGGAACACACCAAGCTAGGACAGATGCTTCCAGCCACAACAGAGCTGGGCTTTATCAACCTCTGAGAGCATGTGCTGGCACTGAGTCGTAGAGGATGTGCCCAAGATGGGACCCAAAGCACCTAAGAGTCTCCCACAGTTAATGTAACCCTAAAATTAGGCATGAGCTGCTCCCCACATGGCAAGAGGAAGAGATGAAGCCAAAACCCATGTGTGAGTCTCCTGCCTTCCTGATGAACGCCAGCACCACAGGGGTACCCACTGATGGGTGATGCTCAGTGACCAGAAAGCTGAATATGGCTTGTTCCTGTTCCAACGAATAGTTCGGGTGGGAAAGGACCTCAACATCATCTAGTTCCAACCCCCTGCCACAGACCTTCAAATCCCATATAGCTCTCGCCAGCCACCAACCAGAAGTAAATCAGACCTAAGCAGGGCAATATATCCCAATGCTGACAAGGCAGCAGCAGAGCCAAGAGCACCATGCAGAGGTGGAGAAGATGCATCTGCTGAAAGGAAGAATGGTAAAAGCCCAGAGCCCTGCAGAAGCAGCACAAGCCAAGCACTCTCCCTGTGCCAAAACAAGTAATGTCACAGATATCATCGCTGCCATCTGAAGGACACAGCAGCACCCGCTGCCCTCTCTGCCACTCCAGGAATTACTGACACAGTTCCTGATCTATCTGGCTTGCTGCTCAGCTGCTTCAGGACTGAGATTTACTCTTCACAGCCTCCTCTATCACCACTGCTGATTTCAGGGATTCCTCCCAGTGTTGCCACCAAGCCCTTGCAGCCAAGAACCCTGCAGCTGCTGCCTTGGCTGTTCAGTGCCAAAGGGAGCAGCCCTGAACAGGAGGCTCCACAATCAGAAGCTGTTCTGCAGAAGCTGTCCCACCACATAAAGCCAGCAACTGCTCCACCATCCCGGCAGCAGCCCACATCACTCACACTGGGTGAGGAACATGACTCTGCAGTGGTGGTTAACTCTGCACCAGCTCATCTGCATTGTACATGCAGAGATCATCCTGGGCTTAGTGAAACCACGCGAGGCATTGCTCAGCCACAAACACACTGCACAGTTCCAGTGTGTAGTTTCCACCATACAGAAGGGAAAAAGAAGAACAGCTTTTGCACCATCTCTGTTGAAGGGAAGAGAGCCCACAGCAGCCACAACAGAGCAAAGCAAACAGCCAACCGCCAGAGGCTCATTTACACGATGCATAGAGACATTTGTGTGCTACACAAGGGAACACTGAGCAACAAGGAGAAAACATTTACAGAGGGCTCTGAGTGAAGACCGGGAAGACACCAACAGAAAAGAACCCTGTAAAAGCACAAAAAGCAAACCCCATCCACTGCCACCTCAAGATCAAGCAGCCGCCTTGGCAAGAGCAGACAGGGACTGAAAGGGCCTCTTGAGACACCCACCTCTTGTCTAAAACAAGTCCAGGAGGCCATGGAAACCCCACCACAAGCTCAGCCTGCCCAAAGGAGGTGCAGGAGCTGGCAGCAGCGGTGGCAGGAGCAGACCAGGGTTCTAATTGCAGGGTGCAATGCCTGCAAGGCATGGCCACAAACGCCTGGGTGCCAGCCGCTGGCTCCCTACAAACCACCAGACCCCAGAGCATAAGGCTTCAAGCAGCAGCCTCCAAAGCTCCATATCTGAAGCAGGGACATTCCTAAATGCGTGGCATTAGCAAAATAATGGCCCTCTGTCTCTCTTCATTTAAAGGGCTGCCAGTCATTTATCAGCCCAAACACAGAGCCCCTTGAAAACTGGTGCACAACACAGCCGCAGCTCGCAAGGGACCAGGTTATTTCTCAGCTAAGCAGAGCTCACAAGACACTGGTGCCTAAAAGCATAAAACAAAGATAACAGTGTTTCATCACCACTTTTTTTTGGCCATTTCATTCTTCTGCAAATCTCCCCGGCTGCAGCTGTCTCTGATGAAAAAACTAAGCAGGAACAAATGCAGAGCAGCTCTTGAAAGTATTAACTGTCCAAGCTTGTTAAGCGTGAGTCGAGTTAACCGCTACAGTGCCGGGATGGCAGAGGAATTTGGCAGGGAGTCAAAGGCAATAGGAAACACAAGAGCCCGCAACTCTCCCCTGCGCCCCAAGCTGCCATCAGGAAACTCATCCCAACATGACTCCGTGCAAAGGAGCTGCTTCACAGTCATCATTTTTCCCAGCCCAAAGCACACTAATTTCCTCTTGCAAGGGAAAAGAGGCAGTAAATAAACAGCCGAAAGCCTCAGCCACGGAGTTCATAAACCTTTCATAGAACAATAAGCAAAAAACACCCTCTTTTCCATGAGAAATTAATTTCTTACATTTGTTTTGCCGACAGGAATTGCTGAAGGAGAGCGCATCGGACACGACAGAGGAAGGATGCTGCAAAGCCACAGATGCTGGATCACACAGCATCAGTTCCCTCCCGCATGCCTGTCCCACCAAGCAGAGTACGGTTCCCTGCTCCATGCACACCTTGATCCCTGCCACACTCACCTATCCATGAGTGAATTAGCCGTTTCAGATGAGACATGCAGCCCATGTTCAATTTTTTCCACTGTATTCAATTCTGAGGCACTAAACCATGAGAAATGCTTCCTCTGGAAGGAAAGGCGTGTTTAAGAGTTACCCCGAACTGACATTCTTTTCCTGGTTGTCTCCAAAACGTTACGGTGTTGGGTAGGAGTCACATCCCATGAGCTGTATTTCAACCTCTGATGTGTGCACTACACACTGGTGTCTGTAAGAGTAGCAGTGACTATAGTAACACCTTCAAACTCCAAATAAACAAAACCACGGTTATGCATAGCGCTGGTGCTTTGTCATTAGCAAGATCTGGCTTGATTTAATGAGAGATAAAGACCCAGTCCCTCAACCTTACCTTAAAACGCAGTCACAGCCTTTTTAAATTGAACATCTCTGCAGTCCCACGTGTCAGAACAAAGCATGAGTGGTTAAAGCCCAAAATCTGCCTTTGCTTTCACCATGTCATAGAAACAAAGGTGGGATTAACCTTCCTGAGAGTCAGCAAGAAGACAGTTATTGGTAAATGTCTGTGCCAGTCACCAAACGCTCTCAAAAAGGGTCTCGGCCGTTTCTTGGAGATGTGCAGGAGCAAAGCCAGGCTGTGTGAGCTGCCACCATCCCAGCCAGGCTGGCTGGGCTGAGCTCCCGCATCCTGTGTGCTGCATCGCCAGGGAGCTGCAGCCCTCCACAACACCTCCAGCAGTACCACCTTCAACAGACCCTCCTGAGAAACAAAGCAGCAATAAACAAAGGATGCAGTCACTTCTTGCAGACACAACTGAATTATTCTTTGCCTTGGACCAACCCTTTGCAGGGCATATGCTCATTTCTTCGGCTTCTCCAGGGAGGTCTGTGTTTGTACTGAATCTTTTTCTTTCAGTGATGACGGCAGGCTGTCAATGCAGCGGGCTGGGGAGATCTGGGGAAGGGTGATGCCAAAGACAGCGACAACTGAAGATGCTGCAAGACTTGAGAGCAACAGAAAACAAGAAAAGCCAGAGTGCTCATAGAGGGGCTTCTTTTTAACTCTCAAGGTGGTGAGGAAAGGGGGCAGGAGGGCTTTTACACTTCTTCAGAAGTGAATCCCCTGAGGAAGAAGGGATTGCCCTGGCAGTATAAGCAAAAGCCCAAGTTCCACCTCCTCTCCAGCTCCTCAGCCCATGCCAACAGACCTGGTGACAGTATTTGTGACACTCTTCCCTCGCAAAGGAGATTCACAGGGGCATGCTAATGCAGCTGGGTAAAGGTGGACAGGCACTCAGGGGGTTTAAACACAGCCAGATGCAACTACTGCCAAGAAGCTGTACCACAAATCTGAACACA
The DNA here is from genome assembly GCA_032466535.1 of Forpus xanthops. Classification (NCBI taxonomy): domain Eukaryota; kingdom Metazoa; phylum Chordata; class Aves; order Psittaciformes; family Psittacidae; genus Forpus; species Forpus xanthops. The sequence continues at coordinate 35,925 of JASSUY010037202.1, forward strand.
CAGGGTTTATCTTGCTTAAATGACCAGGAGTTAAATAAAGAAATCGTGCAGACCAGAGCCTGGCCGAGATCTTATTTAATTGGCAGCAGGTTCTCCCCTTAACCAAGTCATCCTGAAATAAACACTTGAGCTTCTGTGCATAGCTGGACGAGTAAATGCATGTCATCTGTTTGTCCTGGTGAAGGGAAACAAAGGGAAACGAAAAGAAGGGATACAAAATTCAGATTGGGCTTTCTTATAAATAGCACAAGAGACAGCTCCGGAGGTGGCTGCAGAGCTGGCAGCACCAGACAGGATCTCCAGAACAAAAAACAGCCAGGAAATCCCCAGTGTCACTTCTCCCCACAATTGATTTCAAATGAGCTTATCCCTCACACTTGGTACATGAGGAAGAAGAAACTTCCTGGCTACAAGAGGGGGGAAACACAGTTATTAATAGCACGACAATGAGCAAGGATCAGAAGTTATGTGGCAGCCCTGGAAGATCTTGGCTGGATCTTGACAAAATCTGTTGCCATGGCAGTCACTGCTATACATGGTAACAGTACACAGTGGTGTGAGAACAATTTACTTTTTGATTTGGTGCCCAAAACAAGTTCCTTTTGTTTTCTCTCACCAAAAACCCCAAGCATTTATTAGCTTGTGCTCAGTCCAAAACTGAGCTTTTCACTTTCAGCAGTGGCAAGGAAGGCGGCAAAACAAGGGGTAAATTCAGGAAGGAGTCCAAGTGGGCAGCGCTCTGTCCTTTTAGAACAAAGCCAATGGAGCAGAGCAATGATCAGGACCACATTCAACTTCCCTTTACATCCGATGTCCATCTAGACAGTCCTCACCTGCCTCCAGTACACAGTATTTGCTACCGATACAAAAATAAAAGGAAAAACCCAGAGAAGCACTTATTTGACTTCCACCAAAGACTCTTCCAAGATGGGATGCACCTCGGAAGATGCATCATAGTCAACCATCTTATCACAGTCAATGTGGCAGCAGACCACAGTGGTGTCACGACTTTTTCACTGTCCTCCACTCCTCTCTTTGCTGTTCTCTTCCTCTTTCCCCTCTTCCCTTCCCACAGCACCGCCAAACACCAGCCAATAGTTTGGCAAGAACACCCATTCCCCAAACCTCATTCACTCCTCAGGAACTGCAGCATTTCTTTCCCCTTTGCCCAGAGCTCATCACTGCTCACACAGACAACAGGATGCTCCTCCCCAGCCATCGCTTTCATCCCTGTTTCTAGGTCATGCACAAACACAGTGATCAGAGATCCAGCCTAGTTCCCGGAGGAGCTTCCCTCCTCTGTGAAGTCTGACAGTCTATTCCACATAGAAGAATGAACTTTTAACTGTTTATTCACCCATTCATCCCACAATGGACTTTTCCTGGATAGCTCATCCTGAAACCTTTCGGGGATGTCCTCTAGATCACTCCACTGGATCACCCCTGCCATGTGCTCGCAGACACTTCCCAAGTACCAACAGAGCACGTGGCCCGACTTCCATTTACAAAGGCCATGCTGGCTCTTCCAGAAGGTCAAAACGATGCCTTTTGGGTTTTTTGGCTAACACTGCACACTGAGCTGATGATTTCAGGGAACCACCGATGATGACTTTTGAGTTCCTTTCCTGAGCTGTAACCACCAGGTTCAGCATTACACAGGTCCAGTACAGGTAATTTTCCTTATGGGTATCCCACATTTCCCTGCAGTTAAGTTCAACTGCCACTTGTTAGACCACTTGCTCCCCTGTAAGGATTTCCACTTCTGGTTTTCCCTACCCTCAGAGAGGTGTCGAACCACCTGAAGGAACTGAGGATCCTCTGCAACCCTGGGCATTTCACTGCTCCCCTCCATGCCCGAGGTCACCAACAGGATGAAAACCAGTTCCAACACCAGTCTCAGGGCCTCACTGCTGACTTTCTCATGCTATAAAGTCCTACCTTTGCATCCTATGCTTTCACCACCTCTCACTCCGTAACAAGACCTTTTCCCCATGCCCATTGCAACCTAGTTTAATGGTGGAGAAGCTTGTCAAAGGCTGTTTGAAAACCCAGATACATGAAGGCTCTTGGTCCTTCTACCCACATGCTCACCAACCTGCACAAAGCATGGCTGTGGTCCGCAGGATCCTCCCCACAGTCCTTGCCAAGCAGCGTGCCTGGCACAGACATCCCACACATTTACCACCATCAGTATCTGCGATACCAAGGGCACTCCAGCAACAGGATACACACAGAAGTATCCCAGCAATTTCAGATTTCAGATCCTATGGCACTCTTGAGCAAACACTATCTGTTCTTTACAGTTTCTTATCAGTTCCTCTGTTTGCTCTAAAGCTATTTCTACTGACATTCAATGCGAGACAACTTCTCAGACAGCTCTTTCGTAGCGAGCTTGCAGCTTGCAAAGCTACAAAGCTCCTCCACAGGAGTCAAGATGGTCAAAAAGTGGTTTAGATTTTTCTGCGATGGCTTTACCCTCCATGCCTCTCATACCCCGTCTCTTCCACTGCCTGGCTCCAAAGGGTTTCCAGTGCATCTGAAAATAAAGCGTATTTGGCGAATTCACTCTTTGGAAGTCTTATAGTGGCCTGCCTTGTTCTCATTTTACATGCAATCGGCCCAAATAAATACTTCTTTTGGTCTTCTTACATGGACGCAGTTTCCCCTTTTTGACCAACATCCTTCCCGCTGCAGTAGCTTCTTTCCCTGAACGTTTCCTTTTGGTTGCTGCCTTACTTTAAAAGAGGGGGGGAAAGAAAAGAAGAAAAAGCCCACAACATGGTAGTCTGATCTTTTCTTGGTGGAGGTACCCATTCCTTCCGAGCCGCCAATGTCATCACCAAATAACTTCCATACCACCCCTGGTCCTATCAGCTACTCCTCAGCAGAGGGACAGAGCAGTACAAGGCAGACAAATATCAGGGCTCTTACGTGACTGCAACAACAGCCAGCCAGGCTCAGGAGCAGATGCCAGCTCTATGGCAGGGCAGACATAAGTCTCATTAATTTTATTAGCACTGCCACTCACAAAGAGTCTGTCACAGCCACAGGCTCGCAGTTATCAGCACTGTTCTGGGCACCTATGTACTGAGTTTTCACAAGTAACTGCATATTCCCGTTTTCCAGACACCCAAAACGTGTTTCCAGCTGGAAACATAAGTGACTAAAGCATCTCTTCAGGCACCCACCAGAGGAGAAGCAGAGCAGTCAAAGCTTCTCCTTCCTGGGCGGATATGGGATCCCATCAAAGGGCAGCCAAGACCCCAGGAGAGCAGCACCCTGTATGGGCATCTCCCTCCTAGGGAGCAGCCCCAGTTTGGACCTTCTCCCTTATTTTCAGCTTCCGAGCACACAGCGCTGCGGTCAAGGTTAGCACAGCTCCTGCCAATGTCCTGCTGGAGACAAAAGACAGAGCCTAATTGCTAACAAACTGCAAAGCAGGTTTAGTCAGCAATGAGTTTTAATTCAAAAAATACCAAATTCCCCAACCAACTTTCGCCTGAAGCACAAGAAAAACGCGGGTTTCATCTCCCAGCTGGTCATTACTCTTCTTGATGTCTTCTGTCAGATCTTGGCAGGTGTGAAGTTGAAAGGGATGAAGCCTGATACTCTTCTGCATCTTGAGCAGCACGGAACGCCCCGCCATGACAGGGCTGCACCCCAGCAAGGGGCTGCCTGGATGTCACCCAATTTTCACAGCCAGCTGCACTGACATTGCTCTGTGACACAGACACACACACTGCCTGTCCTAATGAAAGCCTCCACTTCACGAGGACCAACAGAGCAGTCCCAGCTCTTGCAGAGATGCATCTCCCCATTAAAGCTGTTTATGCTTACGGGTGTCATTTGCCTTTCCCAGGGGAAAGTGCTGCATCATTAGGAGGGTTTACAGCTATAGCCCTATGGGCAAAGCAGCACTAACTCCTGTCACAAGCAACAGTCCCAGAATGGCAGTTTCAGGGAAATATTGTTAATTCATCTAAATTCCATGGAACTCAGGTTTACCCCAGGTGTGGAGGATGAGAAAGCAGCACTGCAGGCAGCCCCAGGAGAAACCTGCCTATTCTCTAACCTTCCCCCCATATTCACTTGAAGAAATGGCTACTGCTGCAAACAGCAGAGGTTTGAGCAACGTAAGAGGAGTTAAACATGTGCCCTCCCCTGCCTAAACCCATAGCCCATAACGTGCTGCTCCTGGGGCCAAGCTCTGATCCGGGCAGCCACCACACGCGCTGCCAGGACCGCAGTAATGGAGCTGCCATGGTCAGCTGCAGGGGCTCTTATTTCAGTGCCCGGAGTACATGATGTACATGGTTATCAGGACACACTCAAATAGGAAACTGTGCTCTTCCCTAGTGAACCTCCAGTGCAACATACAGCCCCAAATCCACATGCCTCAAGCACAGCTCACCGCCCCAGCCACCAGGCCAGGCAGGAACAACAACATCAACCTTGGGAAATCACTTTGAGCTGCAACACTTCACTGAGCCACTTGTCATCACCATGCTACCACCCTTTTTCCACCTGCATTCTGTGTTTCATGCTCCAGAACAGCAGGGCAGAGAAAGAAGCCCAGGATGAAGTTTTCCTCCAGCCCCACAGCAAACATGCCTTGCACCAAATACACTGTTGTAATGAAAAACTTCTCCATCATGCACGGTTCCTGCAGCTCAGCAGAAGCTTTCCTTACCCAAATGGAAACAACAGCAAGCGATTTCACCCTCCAAGACCAAATGAAGTGTAAGCATTCATGTGCTCGTGTCCCGCTGGTGAACCATGGCCAGAAGAAACACGAGTGGCAGCACACAGCTTCACCCCCAGAAGACCATCAGTGTCTTTCTTATACGCCATTGCCACCCTGGAACAGACTTCTGCTTTGGAAGAGCCTTCAGTCCCCCGAACCTCAAACCTGTGTTTTAGACTCATTTCAAATTACAGCTTTAGTGAGTTTAGGCTGAGTTGTCAGACCGCCACCTACTCAACAGGCATTTCCTCTGCAGCTTCTGAACCCACAGTAGGGAAAGGACCACAACACTTCACTTTTCACACCCATTTTCAGTGACTTAAAAACTAATTCCATTAAAAGCTTATTTCAGTGGCAAGCTTTCCAAGGAGTTTCTCAGCCAAAACTGCAACTCTTCTGCCATTTATGCTCTACTGCAGGACCTGCAGGCATAAGTCCAAGGGCAGCACCACCCCAAGCACAAAGCTGTCCTCCAAGCCCCAACTACTTGCTTCACACTCATTTTACCGTACTGATTAAATGCAGCTCAGCTGTATCCCAGACAGACAATCCATGTTATTATGAAGGTATAAATTGCTAGGAAAATGTACCTCCATATTACAGTGTGCTTAGCATTTGTCCTTAGGGAGTCACTAAGTGCTTCTCATGCCAGCCGCACTCCAGGCTCTCCACCTCAGCTTACGGCCCTTTTGCCATCTCTCTTAGCTTCACTTGATGTTGATTCATCACCAAGAATTCATAAAACACTTGGAGCTTCTCTTCTCACCATAGCTCTGAGCAGTGCTTGGAAGGCCTAATAAAACAAGATCCTAAACCTAATTACTGTAGCTAGGGAGCAAAGAAGAGCTAGACAGTGTGGCTGATACACAGGTAGCTGTCAAAGAACTACAAGATACATGAGCAGGAAACAGTTGCTGGACCAGAAGAGGACTGAATATGGCATTTACAGTTTTACAATCACCTAAATGTGTTGAAACTAACATCTGGACCTTAACGGGTCCCTATAACAAAACTGATCCAGCCACCTTGAGGGACCAGCAGCCAGAGAAGACATTGAAAACTGCAGGCAGCATCCACTGCCTGTTCTGGCCACAGCCTCTGGAGGAGCATCTTCCCAGGCAACACCACACAGCACTGCTCATCCACTGCATCTCCTGGCTCTGTATTTAATTATGCAGCTATAAAGTCTCCTGTGATAACTTTTTCACTGACTTCACTATGTTACTGAAAACACTTGATGCCAATTCATCCTTCTAAACTGAGCCTTGGCTGCTGCTACACGTGAAAATCCACACAGCAGACATTGCTCTGCCTCAGTCAAAAACCCCAACACAGCTGAACTCCATGTGGTTGAAAGGGACTTGCTGAGCTCAGCCCCAGCTCGTCAGGCGGCATTGTGCAGTGCTCTTCTTGGTATCACTGGTGATGGAGACAGTAAGCCTCTTTGTCATTCTTCTGGGAAAGAAACCAAACAGAAGAACCAGATCTATAGAACAAAGAAGTTATCCCTGTTACAGCACACCTGGCCCTGGGCCACCGGTTCGTAACATCCAAGGCAGCACTAAATCCCACTACACTGAGTCTTTTCTGTCTCCATAACAGGTTTCCAGAAAGCAGTGACCTTGTTTGCCCAGGTAGGAAACAGCCCCATCTGCCAAAGCAAAGTGCCTTCTGGCAGTGTCCCACATCTGCCAAGTTACACACACAAAGGAGCCCAGCATAGGTTCAGTTTTCTCTCCCCCGCACCCCACTTGGCGTGTTTGTTTTTGGTAGATCATAAACCCTGTGGCTAAGAAAAGGTTGGTTTAGAGGGGCCCAGGACTGCTCTGCTCCAGGCTGAAACAGGAATACACAGCAAGTCTGGGGAACACACTATCCATGTTATTATGAAGGTATACATTGCTAAGAAAATGTACCTGTGTTTGCTGTCGTCTCGTTCCATCCCACATCACAGCAGTTTCCACCAAGGAAGGCAAAGAGCAGCAAGAGCTTGGCTCAGGGAGCTGAGCACAAGCAGAATACAAGCAGGGTAAGAAAATACATCCTCTACATAGAGCCAGCCTTCTATTTGCCTCCAGTGGCTGATGAAGATACCAATGACTAATTCTGTTTCAGATGTTTCCCAGCACTCTGCAGCATAAAGCCCTCAGTGGAATTTCATGCAAGACCTTAAGTCCAAGACGACAAAAGAGGCTGAAAAAAACCCACATCAGCACCTCCACTGCTTTGCTTTTTCAGCTTGTTTTACCCAGGAGGAACTTCTAAAGGGACCCAAGCCCCTTCTCCTCACCTGAAGCATCTAACTGTGAGAGGCCAGACACGTTCCAACTCCTTGAGCTGCTATGTAAGACATACTGATATCACCCTTGGGATCATGGAGTCCTTCCCTTCTTTCAGGCTTTGCCACAAGCAAACAATCTGGATCTTCAGCACCCTCATTATAAGCTTCCCAAACCTCTTCTGGCTCTGTGTACTGCATAACCAACAAAACCCAGCAGCTGACAACACAAGGAAAAAAGCTTAGGAGAGAACCCGGAGGATGGCTGACACCAGCTATACTGGAATCCTCCAGTCAGTATTCAACTGGAAATACAAAACACTTATTCTTCACATCAGTAACCTCAAACACTTGGAACAGTAATTAGGATGAGAAAATACATCCCAAAAAATGGTATTTTTTCCATCCTCCCACGAGACAAAGATCAAGTACAAAAACATTCTCTTGACCTGCAGCGTCTTGTTCCAGATGTACGAGCCAGATGGACTCCATGCCTGCTGCTCCAGCTAGCGCCTTCCCGATGCTCCAAAAACTGCCCAAAGCAGAGACTATTCTTCCCCATGAAAAGAATATAACCAATCAGACAGTTTGCTTCAGAGGACACTCCTGACTGAGCGACTAAAAAGTGCAATGCTCTTTCCCACACAGGAACTAACATCAAATGTTTAAGTAATGGCAGCAGAGCTCAGAAACCCTCTATGAATCCCTCTGAAAATCAAATCCCAGTGTCTGCTCTGGAATTCATTTTTACTACAAATAAGAGACACTTCACTGACTATTCAAATCTGCCCACAGGGCCTTTTAAAGAAACAGGAGTGTGTACGTGTCACAACAAGGCACAAATAATTGTGCTCCACCTGGGAAGGATTGATGGAGCCTAAACGGAGCATTTCAAACCCTGATGTATTTACTTGCTGAAAGCTCACAAGCATCTCCTGCTAATTGCATCATCCACTGGGAAAGCCATTTGAGCAGTAGGACAGGAATGGAGACACTGGGAAAGGAGACCACAGGGAAGGAGGAAACTGCTTCTCTCCTTTGAACTTCTGATTAGTATCCATCAGAAGACTCTGGTGCGTCTGAAGATGTTTCCCAAGGATCAGGCTTTATCTGCATAGTCAAGCACTATAACTCAAGGCTCGACTCCACCTCAGGAGCTAACTCCAGGCTGTGCTGGGTCTGCTGACAGAGCAGCTTCAAAAGGATACGGCGGTGATGGTGGGCGAGATGACTACCCTGCTCTCCACAGCTAATCACCCCTCTTCTGCCTCTACCAGCAGAGCTACTGGAGCAAAACCACACTCCTGGTGTCATTTAAAGCCAGTCCATCTTTCATCCCAAGGAAAACTGCCCTGGCAAGCTCTCCAACAGCTCCAGCAGCACGTTCAGAGGAGCAGGGATGACAGCAGGAACGCGTGGCAGAGGTCAGGCTGCTGATAACCTCTCCCACCTGCACTTATCTCCACTGATGTCAGAGAGCAAACAGAGACCTTTGCTGCCCCAGCTCATTTACTGTGAATGAGCTACTACAGCGCTCATCCAGGAATAGGCTCACCCAGAAAACAACCTGCTGGGAGCAGAGGCTTGTTCCTGCAGTCCCAGCTAGCTACAGAGAGGACGTTTATTCATGGCCTTATTTAAGCCAATTAAGAAGAGGGTAAACTAGAACAGGACATGTGGACCCAGTTCAGAGAACATGGGGAGCTCTGTGTTAAGTAACAACAGGAGGTTGTGCCAAAACCAAAAGACTACTTTGCTGCAGAACTCAGACACAAGGAGGCTGTCATCAGCCTGCCCTGCAGCTGCTGAAGTGGGGAAGTTTTCACTCCCTCCTAAATTAAAGCTTCTGAAAAAACAAACAGGCCAGTATTCAGGCAAAGACAAATTAAAGCCTGAATTCATCCCAATTAACCATATGCAACAAACTCATACACAAGATACTGAGATTAAGTAACAAACCCAAGAGTCTTCATCACAATCAGAACATAAAGCACACAAATCCTTTATATTTTTGTATTAATCAGATGAAAGCAGCCAGCAGACCAGTAGGACTCCCGTCAAACAAGTGCACCCATTACAATCCCCAGCTTTTCTACCCACCCAGTTAATAGGACTTCAGCAATCCCCCTCTGCTCACATCCCAAGGTTGCTTAATTCAAACAGCCAAAACCACGCTGCTGAAACAGCAAATCCCAACTGAAAAGCTTTCTTCTCCATAGGTAAAATGGCAATCAAGTAGTACGCTTACCAATGCATTTACCTATCAAGGAGTATACATGTGACACATCCTTCTGCAACTTCAAAGAAAGGGTTCCTGAATGCATTTATTAAACTGTGATGCCAGGGAGAAACAAAACACAAACACCCTCATGGGCCTAAAAGCCAGAATCCTACAGCAGTTTACACTTGGTTATCTTTAATTACAGAAGCGATTCCATTAAAGCTGATCCAGATCTCACAGTCCTTCCCACAGCCCCACAATGATGTTAATAGTTCTTCCTTCATGGCTCTGTGGAAGAAACCCTCACTGTTCCCTATTTTACAGACTTGACATGGTTGCCAGCAGGCAGTTGCTCCGATCAAACGAAGCCAACCCCAAAAGAACAGCAGGATCGACTAAAAAAATGCCTCAAAGCTCAAACACAAATACATTGAAATGTGCAGGTTTCTCTTACCCATTTGGCACTTCACTGCAGGAGCCTCAGTCTCTCCTCCTTTCATCTTTGCACCACGGCACATTACATTTTTCTAGAGATCACGTAAATCATTTGAATGGGAGGCATTTGCCTTTTGTGCCCCTAATGCAGGGCAGCATTCAATGAACCAGATCCTTCACATCTTGTTGGCACACTCAATGTGCAAGTCTGTCAGGAGGTTTTCAGCTTCAGATCCAGTAAGGCTCAGGCTGAAAACAGCCTTTTGCACCACAAGGATGACCATAAAATTCCCCTGGTTACAAAATGCACCAAGCCAGTATACTCGGATCTCCCTGTAGCTTATGTGCTTCCAGCTAAGGCCAAGACATCTGTTTCAGCTAAGCAAACCTGTTGTGAATACAGAAGGCATGTGAACTATCCGACCAAAAAACTGGCTTCAAAACCTGCATTCCTATAATCCATTGTGATTCAGCATCACTCCAAATAGCCTCCATCCTACCAATAGGAAAAGCTGTCTCATCAACCCAGCAAACAACTCAAAAAGCATCAAAGAGATCATCAGTGGGGATACACTAGAAAAACTACGCCAAAACGCAGTGTAAGAAATCCTGTACTGCTCTGCACCGGCTCCTGGAGCAAGAGCCCCAGATCTACATGGCTTTGTCAGGTTTTCCAGCTTATGCCCTGAAATGAGCAACCTGCAACCTTGATCCCCCAGCACCCAGTGCCCTTGGTTGTCACAGCAGGGAAGCAGAAGCAGTCACTACAAGTTGCTATTGCTGGCAGAGCACTAGTGTCCTGCTGCCCACGTCGTTTTGCTCTGAATTCTGACATCCTACATCCACCCTCAAGAGGATTTGCTATTTCTTCCCTTAGTCCGTAAGAAGGATCTCCATGGCTCTCCTAACCACGTTCTGCTGGAGAAAATGCAGAAGACAGAAGAAATAAAAACAAAGGGGGGGGGGGAAATAATAACTTCAAACTCAAGAGAAGTAAAAAATCATTCCAAACACCTTGCACCATCACTGAGGAACAGGACAAAACGCCAGCACAGCCCTCCCTCCTCTGCCCCAGACAAAGAGAACGTGAGAAGCCAGCTGAAACCTGGTGTCCCCGGGGAGAGCCGTGCCTGCAGGACTGTTAAACCATTCCGAGCTTTTCATTTAGGGTGAAAAGAAACCGCTGGCAAAACAGCACAACAGCAACTGGCATCAGCCGGGGATGACAGCGCTTGTGCCAGGCTCGGTGCCTTCCTCCCAGCGGAGCCAAACTTCATTCAACCACTTCTGGCCGACGAGCCGAGGCACAGAGCGAGCGGGAGGAATTCTCCTTGAATGGGGGCATTCAGAGGAGCCATAAAATCCGCCCGTGTCGGTCGGAAGCAGGATGCAGCCTGGGAAACTGGCCCGGCTACCTGGCCCTCCATTTTCAGTGCCAACAGGTGATCCTGGCTCCCTACCCGCTTCCAGGCAGGAAGCAAACCCTCTCCTGGCCATCCCTCTCCAGCAAACCCAGCGCAACTGCGCTCGATCAGCAAAATACTGTCATTTCAGACCCGTGCGCGGTTTTTAAAGCACGAGGGAATAACCTACTCGAGCCACTCACCCCAGAGCCTGCGAGCCCGGTCCCAAATGGGTCCAAACCCAGACGGCTCTCCCTATGAACCGCTCTTCAGAGGTGCGAGGCCATCCTGCAGCCTCCGGAGAGGGCGATGCTGCCGCTCCGCCGGGATCCCGGGCAGGACGGGGGGCTGCGGGCCGGGGTCCGAGCAGCTCAGCTCCGCACAACTCAGAGCCGCCCGCCCCGATGGAGGCTGCGAGCAGCGGAGAACCGACCTGGAGGGGCCGAGCGGCCTCAGGATCCCCCCTGCAGACGGAACGGCCGAGGCGGGGGAGCGGCGGGAGGCGGCCCGGGGAGCGGCTCCCTCACAACTTGGCCGCCCGGCTCGGCCTGGCGCTACCGCCGCCACAG
>JASSUY010037203.1:22673-37578 GCA_032466535.1 Forpus xanthops
GTGATACCTATACCAGCAGTTCTGCTGTCTCAGAAGTCAGATGTCCGTGATGGTGAAGCAGTTGGGCCCTTTTCCCTAAGAGCTGCCCCTGTGTTGAGGTGCTATGTGTTCCCTGCTGCAGAAGCAGCCTCCAGCCCAATGTCCAGAGTGTCCTGCTGCCTCAGCCCCTTTCTCTCCCCACAGAAATGGCTGAGCAAGGTCTGCATTCCCGCCACATTTCTTTTGCACCCTCATTGTGCTGCAGGTCATGTTCCCCCTGGCAGATCAATAGCGAGGTGATGTACGGGCTCAGCTGAGTAGATGGATGTTGTATGTGTGAGAGAAATTGCTCCAGCAGTTGTGTGCACCATGTGGGTGGGAGACAGACAGGCGTGAGATTCAACCTGTAATATGTGGCTTCACTCATTCCTCTGGGGAAACAGCTTCTCATCTAGCAATGGACATGCCAAGGGTTCAAAAGGAGCTTCCTGGTCTGCAGCAGAGAATACCAGACGCTGCTGATGTAAGTACTGGTGAAAGGCTCAAGAAAGCTGTTTTTCCTCTAGGTTGTCTGTGCTGGCAGCTGGAGAAGCCAGTGGGACTATGAACAGCCCCATGTGCATTGTGGTCAGGCTACAGCAGGTTGTCTTTTGTGTCCTGATGCCAAAACAGAGCACTGGATCCCACCCCAGATGTACAAAATGAGCCCAGGGGAGAGCTGAAAGGGACCACTCTCTCCAGGGATTGTGGTGTAGCTGAACAGTGAGCAAAGCAGGAGACCTGGGGTGGCTGCCCTGGTGCAGCACTCAACACATAGGAAGCTGCTTCCTATTTATATCATTTCACTGGATGAGTGTTACGTCTCATGGTTTTGTCCCCTCATCATGGAGTTAGCTTTTGACCTTTTTTTTTTTCCCACTTGTGTGGAACTGAGACATGAAATAGAATGTGTCCATTTTAATAATGATCCTATAATGCTTTTTTTACCCTAAGGGATCAGTGGGCTCTTTACCAATTAGGTCTTAGACACAAGAATCCCCACAGTGCAGCTACTTCCAGGATGAAATGTAGATGTTACTATTCTGGATTATAAGAGGAATAAAAACCTCTAATGTTTTCTTTTCTGCTCAATACTCCTTCCCCTTCCTTCTGTTTGTATTGAGTGACCAGAGAAGAAGGGGAGCCCACATGACCTGTGTCTGGTGATGGAAGCCCACCGCCCTCTGAGTTTTCTGATGGCTGAGACCTACAGAACTATTTCCTCTGGCTTCAGGCTGATTGGGTTCACATTTGGGGTAGAGGAATTGCCCTTTTATCCCATCCATTTGTCATATACACCCTTCAGCCCTCACTGCAGGCTGCTGATGTCCATACCAATGTCTCGTGGTGCTCCTAGGAGCTCCCATCAGCACTGATGTTGGCCCCATGCCCCTGGCTGATGCTGACTTTCCGTCAGGCTGTCCCTTGGGGGTTTTATGAATGTTCTGGTGAATTCTCAAGATACCATGCAGGGAGGGTGTGGGAAGTGGTGGAGTTTGCCTCTGGTTGTTGGATGAGGGGTTGGTCCCTCTCTGAAAGGCTTTTCCCATCTTACCCACCTTGCCCCTTGTCCCAGCTTAACTGGGAGTGTCTGCAGGCTGAGGGAGAGAAATGGACCTATCTACTTTGAGCAACACTAGACAACAGTGGCTCCTGTGTTGCTCCAGGACATCCAGGAGCAGAGTGGATCTGCTGCCTCTGTCCCTGGGACTGTCAAAAGGGCCGTGACAAAGTGGAAAAAAATGATCGCTTCTCTTAGTGTGCCTTGGCACAGATGGATGCATGGGGATGCCAGGAGTTTGGCTTCTGTCTGGTCTGTGTATGGAGTGTGACTTTCCATTGCATGGGCAGGTGGCATCTGTGGTGACACACCTCTTGTCCCAGTGACAGTGTCATTTCACTGCTCCACACCTGTGGTTGCAGGCAGAAAGCTTCACCTGCTGCCTGTTCCTGCCCTGAGATGCTGCTGCTGGCATACTCTGTGCATCATGCTTGGTTAATAATTTATGTCAGAAGAGAGTACGTCAGTGGAATTTATTTAAAACAAGGAGGATCTGACAGGCTGAATGCTCATCATGCTCCACCAGGCAAGGAAAGGTCTGACTCTGTTTCGGATCAGCTTCTTCATGGTGAAGGGGCTGTCCCTAGGATGAGAATACTTTGTTGGCGTTCCCTGTCTCAATTGTGCCACTGGGCATGGCCTTTTCCTGGCCTTTTATGAGGAGGGATAAACATATTTGGCCTCACCTCCCTTGCAGGAGGGCTCTGAAGCTTACAGCATGTAAGTAGGTCAGCAGTATGGTCCTGGCAAAGTTAGAGGGGGTCTGAGTGGAAGGACAGCAGTGGTGGGGCTGGTGCAGAAAGCGCACAGCCCACGCAGCACCCGCTCTGCCTGTGTTTGATATGAGCATCTGCAGCCCCATCGCTGCTTTGGGCATTTCTCTCTGTTTTGGCACTGACACTGTGAAAATGTCCCAAATGTCACATAATGGATTGCTGGAAATAAACACCTCCCGGCAGCAGGGCCGGCACAGGCAGCGCCTGCCGTCTGCTTCAGTTACACAACTTTCAGGGCAGGGACCTCTCTCCATACACAGAAAGCATGGCACACATCTGTGCCACTGCACAGATAATAATGAAACTGCCACACCAGAGCCGGTCCTGGCCACGGTGGGAGCATGGGGCTGTACCTGGCAGCATGTAGGACATGGTGTGGCAGATCCGGTGGGATGCAGAGCACCCCAGTAGGAACTGGGCTCCAAGCCATCTCTTCTCACCAGCCTCTCAGCTCCTGCTTGCAGGTGATCTCTGTGCCCCGGAGGGGTTAGGCGCATTGTCAGGGCAATCTGTGAGGCGTTCACACCTCGGCTCCACTGTGCAGAATCCCTTGTGGCTGTGAGCAGAAAGAGCACCTGCCTTTGCCAAGGGGATCATTTGCTGTAGAGAGCCTCACAAGGTCACTGCCTTCCCTGCTCGCGTTGGGCTGAGGTTTCTGCCTTCTGCTCCATCCTAACAACAGCAGACAACAGACTTTCCCTAGCTGTTTCTTCCTCACTAACACTGTCTCTCCCATTAGATGCTGGGACATTGCTCCGTTTCCTTTCACACCGTCACCCTTTAGACACATTTACACGTCCTGCTGCAGTGAGATGCAAACAGGAGCCCGGCAGCATCATGATGGTGGCAGAGGAAGGCTGTGGGTGGTGGGAGCAGGGAGGCAGGAAGCATTTCTGCTTTGCCATCCGGTAACTGCCTGAGCTTGCAGCAGGGGACTGCTGTAATTTGCAAAGCTGGTTTCTGGCACACCCCGAAGATCAATAATCTATTTAGCTGAAAGTTTGCTGGATCTCTGTTCTTCCCTTCATTTTCTCCCACCCCTTGATTAGAGTGCTGGATTCCTTTCATACGTGTGCTTCAGCCCTTCGATCTTGCAGCTCTCATGAGCCTTGAGCTCCATTGCATCCAGTTTGCACAGATGTTGTAGCTGGCTCTTGTGCTGCTTTAGTAGTTATTGCTGCACTCTGGGCTGTGAGCTGGTTTCCTGAGCTGACACAGACCCATAAGGCTGTCAGCTGTACCCTGCTCGAAGCTGCACCATCACTGCCAGCACCAAAAGGTGTTCCAGCCTGGTGAGATCCCCTCACTGCATGGTCTGTTCCCAGCCAAGGATGCTCTGCAGCATGGTGTGGGACAGGGCCACCTGTGGTGGGGCAGAAGGTGTCACTCTCCATTGGAGTCACCTCTCCCTCTGAAGAAGTGTGGTGACACAGAACGTGGTCTTCTGAAGAGATGCTGTCCTTTGAATGCTTGGAGAAGTGCATCTCCTCCCATACATCCCTGGGGGCAGCGGTGTGGAAGTGGATGTCAGGGGCAGCAGCAGCTTTGTCTGCTTCGAGTCTATTGCTCCTGTACCCACTGGTGTCCAAAGTAACTCCTAAACTTTTAACCTGCCTTAAGCAGCTGCCTGTTGAGTCCATCTGACTGTACAGGCAGGCTCAGTAATCCTCACCCATAGCCCTGCATGCTTTTTCTCCTGGTCTTTTTGTTCCTTAACTTTTTGGCAGTCCAGGATCACACTCTCCCATGCCTGACTGCAGTGCACAGGAAAGGGTTACAGCTCTCCAACGCTGAACGTTTCAGTTTGCTTTGTTCAGTGCAATGCATATTTCATACGCTTAGCTTCCCAGCTGGCAGAGGCCTGGAAACCCTGCAAGCTGTCGGGTATTGTCTCTCTCCTTCTTTATTTGTTTGTTTGTTGGTTGGTAGGGTTTTTTTGGGGGTTGTCATTTTTGTTGGATTTTATTTTCCGTTTTTTTTCCAAATTGCTCACTCGCACGAAAGCCAAACCCCAGTCCTTGACAATAGGGGTCTATCAATAGATAAATGGTTTCACAGCTGTATCTAATGCAGTGCTCTAGCCAGGGCTTTTATGGTGAGTAATTTTCTCATGCTGAGGCTGCAAAGGGAGCCGTGTGGGACGTATGGGTTGCAGGAGCTGGCAGCAGGAGGACGCTGCAGTCATGGGTTTTTCTCTCCCCCACCCTCCAAAGGTTGTAATTAGCTCGTTGTTTATCCATATGCAAGCTGTCGTCCTGGATGGGAACCGGCTCGGCTGCGGCCATCCCTTCCCAAAGCCACCAGCATCTCCTGGCCCCTCCTCCCCATGTCCCCTGTGTCCCTGCCATCTGCTAGCAGCTCGCTGCTGATTGCCAGCACCTCCACAGGGCTGCGGGCATTGGGGGCAGCTGCCACCGTCACCCTTTGTTATGACCAGAGGCCTTGGCCATTGATGCCCTTGTGGAGGGGACCAGGAATGGCTCCACCTCACTCATGTTCATCCCAGACCCTCATAGAACCAGTGGTGAGCTCATCACTGAGCTGCCAGGGTTGTCTTGAAGGCTTCCTGGGTGCTTCGTTGCTGCTGCCCGTGGGTGCTGTGGACTTGGGTCCACCTCTCTCGACAGATCCTGCATGGAGGTGCTGTTGCACATGTACCTCTTACATGTGGTTTTCTCCTCATCAGCCATCCAGGTATTTTGAAACAGCTGATGCAAATGTGCTCCTGAGGCTAGAGATAGGCACGTGCCAGGCATTCCTGAAAATGGACCGATATGGATGCTGGTGGGGATGTGAGCACCAGGGCCAGAGAGTCGTGTCTCTTCCTGGGTTCTTCCTTTTCTATCCTGATCAGACCTCAACTGAAAGCAGTTTGTCCTCAATACTCCTATACTTCTAGAACATCTCCTCCCAATGGTGCGATTTTTCATCTGTTTTCTTGTCTCTGCTGCATCACAACCTCATGTACTGCTGCCTCCCCTGGGTCTCTGGGTGGTGAACCTTACTCCAGTGTTGCAGTTCCATCTCCCATCAGCAGCTTGCTGATGTAGGTGCAGGATGTGCTGTGTGGTGCTGGAGCCTCAAAGGATACCTTCATCAGGTCAGCAAGTCACTGATTCTGGGTCAGGCTGTTACTTGGAACCCAGGGTGAAATTCAGGTTGAGTGATGGAGGGCTGCTGGCTGGCTGACAAGACTGGCTGGCTACTGCAGGGGTTCATTGGATTGCTTTGGGCTTCATCACCTCTGCTTGGATCTTTGCCCACCTCAGGAATCTTGCCCCTCAGCTGCACAATCTCTCCCATTAGTAGCCACCTCCCAGGCAGGCAGTATAGGGAATATGTTGTTGAAGGGAGCCTGAATTATATCTGCTACTTTCCTTCTATCTGGAACATCAGTCCTCAGGTTTTCTGGCACAATCCACCTCTGGTAAATTCATGCTGCATTTTTTCCTACTTTCCATTTGTCTCAGCTTCTTCCAGAAACTCTTCCAAAGCACTCACAGTGCTGGATGCTGCAGTCATATATATTACAGTTATGATTTCTGTTTCACTGTGTTCCTCTCATGTCCTCAGTGACCTGCCCAAATAATTCAAGTTTCTCCACTTTGTTGCCCAGGCTGCTTTCATTATTGTATAAACATTTTAACTGCTTCTCATTGATCACATCCAGATCCTTAGTCAACTCAGTATATCTCATTCTCGTATGTATTTATATCTCCTTCCTTCTTTCTGTCTGTTCTCTGATTTAGGGATTTTTTTTTTTGCTATAGCTGTATTGTATTTCTTTCTGATAGAAAAGAGGAGGAGGAGATCATGGTAGCATCGTGTCCCCTTGTTTCTCAGCTGAAAACTTTTCTTACCACAGGAGCAGCCTTTATCCCATAAGACTGTTTCCTTGCACATTGAATTTGAATTTATCTGTCAAGAAGAACCTTCTATCCACAAGTGTTTCCTTTGTCATAGCACCCTCAAGATCTCTATTAATCTCTTTATTGTTTTATTCTTTAATTCCTCCTTGTAGCAGGGGGAAGATTTAGGATATGTGACCTTACTATATCCTTCACCATGCTGGCATCTTGGTTCTCTCAGCATGAGGGACAAGGGGTAGGTAGATCCCTCCCTCTCTGGTCCTGTCATGCTGCTTGAGGTCTTCAACCTTTATCTGTATGCTTCCTTGTGCCAAGAGGGCCTGGGAGACCGGGCTATTTATGTTTGCTATTGTGAGACATGGGATGAAAGCAGCTTTCCTGACAGCACAGTCACTGGTCCTTGTTTCTGCTTGATTTTTGTACACCTGATTACTTTGCGCTCTGGGTTCCAGCTGACATCCTTACAACCTCCCTCCTCCAATGATACACTTGCTGCACCTCCACTGGGTTGCAGAGGCTGTTACTGCTATAGCACATCTTGGGGATGTTTGCCAAAGAGGCCTTGACATGCTGGGGAGATGCTAAAGCACAGAGGCCAGAAGAAAAAGGTACAGTCTCTGCCCTAGAGTGCTTCCAGCCCAAGGGAGAAGGCACTGGCCGCCCGGGATGGCTTAGCACAAGGAAGCAATTAGAGCTTCTCAGGCAGTGTGATCATCTGTAGTCACAGCACATCACAGCCTTGCTGACCTGAACTTTTGAATGAGGCTTACGAAAAACGAACTGAAGGTGGGCCACTAATTGAATCCTTGCTTGGTCCTCTGCCTGCCCCCAAGCACCAAATCAGAGCAGGCGTTGTGAGGGCACGTCAGGAGCCTTTCTCTAATGAAGAGAGCTGAGGGAGTGGGAAGATGTGCTGACATCTCGCCTCGTTTATTATCTTCTGAAGCCTGCAAACAAGAGGGATGAGAGCAGCAGAATAGAGAGTTGTTGGTGTTTCTGGAGCAGTGTTACACATCTAATTTATGGTGTTAATATAGATCAAGAAGTTCTCGGTCCGTGGAACAACAGCATAGAGGACTGACCTTTCCCAAACTTGGGATTTTGTTTCTGTTGTTCTTTTGAGATCATCTGGAGCTAATCAGTCTGTTAACTTTCAAAACTCAGTACTGCCTAAAAAGATATACACTCGCTTTTGTTCTCAGTGGAGCAGCATTGACTGTAAGTAGAGGGTTAGGCTTTTTGAAACTGAGTTTCAGTGTTCCAGCTCCACTGTGCACCAGCCTTGCTTTTAAATTTATAACTCTCCAAAATGAAAAGTAAATTGATTGTGTTATTCCCAGCCCTTTTATAAAAGTTAACATTGCAAAAACAGATGTGAAATGTGGCCTCGTAGATTACAGCCTAGGCTTGGGGTTTGTTTGGTTGGGTTTTTTTTTTTCACTCTCTCTATGCTGTGTCCCTGAGGAGCAGAAATCTGCCTTTTTCCAGCAGAAGGAAAATTGTTCTGTGTCTAAATTGCCTCCTGCTACCCTTCTGCAGGATGCTGCAGGACACAGAGCTCAGAGGAATGATAATGCTTTTACAAAACCATACAACTTAGCAGAGAATTTTTAATTATGAATGTGAGAGTCTGATTGCCTTGGAATTTGGTAATGCTCTAGCAAGCCTCACACCTCTAGGACATCCACTCAAATATGGCCCAGAGAGACAGTGATTAAAAGACACTGCCAAGTGGATTATTGGTCTCCAGCTTCCTTTTAGGAAGTAGGTGAGCATATCCTTACATGCCTCATCAATCCACTACACCACTCCTGGATGTAGCATGATTGCCTGGTCTGGAAAAGCAGAGTATGGGCACAGCCTGGAGCTCTGATTCTTTCTCCAGGCCAGGGGGGCTGAGCTGTTGGACACTGTGTTAGAGCAAAGCTTTGCTGTGTTGCAGCGCTCTCCTGGCCACCAAAATCTTGAAGGGGTGAATTTGTGGTCTTCTGAGAGAGGAGAGTGTCTGGAAATGGCAGGTGAGCTTCAGCAGCAGTGGGGTCGTGAGTGTGGCAGAGCATCCTGGCTCCATAGCTTGACCCTGGGATGCAGGGTGGGATGTGGGGCCATTTTTTCAGGCTTTGTTGTATAATGATGTTTAAAGCAAACAGAAAAAAGTTATTACTCTATGAGAACTGCTAAAATGGTTCCATCACTTCCATAAACCTCTCACATATAACTTACTGTCGTCTATTATTCACTTAAAAGGCTAGGTTGCTTAATTATTTTGATCACAGTAATCACTTATTTACAAGGTAGGGAAAAATGCCAAACACTTCCAAGCTGTGGTAGAGGAAGCAGGGCTGCAGAAGCATTTCCTTCCTCCACACTGATGCTTTTGAGTTTCTTGGTTGCATCAGTGGTGGTGCCCACCCCGTGTATGGCCCAGGCTGTTCTCTCCTGCTGTGGCAGCAGTGGTCTGATGGAAGCTGGGCTGCTTGGAACCCAGGGTGGTGAGAGCTGCAGGAGCAGGTTTGGCTGCAGGTAACTGGTTCTTCATGGAGCAAGGACCACAGAGGAGTCAGGCTGTGTCTGGGTAGGAGGGTGGGATGGGGAGTGGGGACCCAGGGACAGGAGTGTAAGTAGGGAAGAGTAGGAGGAAAATGGTACAAGATCTGCAAGACCAGAAGATGACCCTTGCCCTGTCCTGCTCTGCTTCACCCCATCCAGACAACCTGCTCTTCTGCAGATGTACTGCCTCACATCACTGAGGTGCAGGAGTTGCAGGGTCCCTTTTTGTGGTCCCTCCTGATAGATAGTGCTCTGATTCACAGCCTTTGCTCACCGAGATGATTATTTTTTGAGGGGCAGGAGGAAGAAGAGGTCTGGTAGATGTTATATGTGTCCCTCTGAAACCTGTTTGCCACCTGAGGAAGGTGTTTGTTTTTTTTCTGAAGAGCTTGTCTGTCACCCTCCCAGTCCTATCAGCCCAATACCAAGGTATTATCTCCCTTCACAGCCTCATCTTCCAGCTTTCACCCTGTGTCTTCCACATGCTTAGGAATCCACTGTGCCTCCCCTGCTTCCTAGCAAAAGACACGCCACTGAGAGCTTACCTCCATAAAAGCCCCTAATTCCATTAAAGTCCATTACAAGCTCCTCGCCTGCTGTTCCCGGAGGCATGGGGCAGCATTCATCAGAGACCACAAGAAAACAAATGGCCACTTTGAACAGATCCCAGGGCCGCTTGCCAAGCGGGGATTCCCAGCTATTTACAAACCACCCTCACTTCCCCCTAATAGAGGTAAAATGGAAGCAGGGAAAATACACATTTTAGAATCACCCAGCTTTATACCTTCAAAGGATTTATTACAACCTTTTATTTTCATGCGTGGAAAATGGAACCTTATCTGGTATGCTGGCTGGTCCAGCAGAAAGCTATCAGGCAGCAACCTTCAGGGGCACTCTGTTCCTGGGTGTTAAAAGTTGCTCAAACGCATTAAAGCAGTTGAAAAGTGCATTAAAATATGGAGCTAGGAGAAGAGATATCTGGGCAATTAACAATCTGATGCTTTCAGCAGCTGCTTGCAACGTCGATCCAGTGCATCAACAATGGATGCCACTGAGTTTGCTGCAGAAAGGAAACACACACGTTAGCCACGCTGCTGCCTCCAAAATCGTGGTCTCAAAGCAAGTATCAGCCAGGTAGCTTGGTGTACTTGGGATTTTAGCAGGGATCAGATGCAAGGGTTTGTAGGAGATAAATGCCTCGAACCCTGAAATTTAAGTTGTTTGCAAGCAGCAGAAGCTGCTGGCGCCGGGGTGGTTTGTGTCCCCTCTGCTACACCGGGGAGCAGTGGCACTGACATTCGAAGTGCAGCAAGCAAAATCCTATTAAGATAACGTCACGGCCTTTCTGTTTTACTGTTTGCAAGCCAGCCATAACATCATTAAATTACACAACAGGGAGGTGCCTGCTGCCAAGGAGCTCTGCTCAAGATAAGATGTGGGTTGAGCTGCTGCCAAAATTTGAGTTGATACGACAAGAAATTTGGAGCCGGTTCAAGGCTTGATTCACACAAAATGATGCAGCATGCAGGTAAACACTGTGCAGGATTGGTCCCTGGGGCAGCTCAGCTGCTCTGAGCTGGGGCACGGTGTGGGTTGTGCAGGCTGGCACTGTGTGATGCCTGTGCAAGGCTGGGCTGGGGCTGGAGACATTCTTGTACCCAAATTTACAGGCGTTCTTGCGTTCAGTGCTGACAACCAGAAGACAAAATCTGGCAGGATCTGTAAGTGAAGGTCAGGCAACTGTTCGCAGGTCCTCGCCATCCTTACCTCCACCTCCCCCTTCCCAGCCCTTTCAGGGGAGTTAGAAGCAGCCTGACAACTAAAGGGACTGACTTTGGAGGCTTGCAGTAGTAATTAAAATGCCTGCAATTTGAGGGCAGCTTTGACAGTCAGTTGTCTGTAGTTGAGATGGTTGGATGGGATCAGGTGGGTTTGCAGGGAGGTGAGTGGGGTGGAATCTCCCCTAAGAGGAGAGATGTTGCTGGCTGGGTTACCCAATGGGAACAGTTGGAACTGAGAGTACCTGGGGCACTGGGTTACTCAGGGAAGTTGCTTGTTTTGTGATGTCATGGCTGGACCAGCAGGAAAAGGAGTGAGGAGAAAGAGCTGCATCGTTAAAACTACATATAGCCTCTGTAGCAGCATTGCCTCCTTGTTTTGCCAGTCCCTCTGCATCACCCACCACGTCCCTGCCACACAGGCTTTGTGCCTCCTGCCCTTTGGCTGCAGCAGGTACTGAGGCTCTGGCTCTCCTGGAGCTCAGGTTTCTCTGTGCTGTCCTGCTTGTGGATAGTCTGCTCCTCAGGCTCCCTCTTTCAGATCCCCTGGGGAGAATTCCCCACCTTGCCATTGCTCAGCATTAACGACCTTTTTCTCCTGCTGCATCTTCCAGACAGTGGAGGTGATGCACAATCAGGGCTCTGGGTGCTCAGCCCAGCCTGTGGCACATGGAGTCATTCAGGGAATTCTGCAGAAGCACCTGGGCTGTAAGTGCAGGGATCCTTATGTCACCTCATCCTCCAAGGCAGGACATCAGGAAGAAATTCTGTTAAAAATTGTGCCTCAAAACAAGCTTTCTAAGCATTTTCCATCAGAGGAGGGTTTTTTTTCATCAAAGGCTGCACAGAGACGTGAAGCCTGCTCTGCCCTAGGATTCTGCCTGGTTCTCCAGTTCTGCTGTTACCACCTCCCCTCATGCTGTGTTTCTGGCACTGCTGACTTTCAGGGTCCCAGATGTATCTCATCCATGTTGCAGCAGAACTAGTAGAAAGAGGCTCATTGTACCCGTTACTGGCATGTTCTCTGCAAAGGCGTGGAGCAGTGTGTAAAAGCACATCTTGTGGTAACCTCCCATCCCAGCACTGGCTTTTCACATCTTCCCTGCAAAAGGACTTTAGGTTAACATAAGCAGTTTGTGCCTCTCCGGTGCCTCATCTCTTAGCCTGCCTGCATCCTTATGATTACAAAGCTGTGTGTGCAGGGGAGATGATGAGATACCAGGCCATGTCAGGCAAGTCTGTGACCTTCCTGCAATTCTCCAGTTCCATAACAGCAGGATGTTTGTTTTGTTGCCATGGAAAACCTGCCTGTGTGGGTTCGCAGGGTTCCATCTTGTCCCTACAGCCATTGCCTTCCAGTGGGCCTGAAAGGAGTCAAGTGTCCCCAGGAACAAATCCAATGATGTTTCCTGCCACCTCAGAAAAAAAAAAGAATGATAGATTCACAGTTTTGGAAGGCAGACAGATTAAACAGCAGCATGGCAGAGTCACAGGAGCATGTCAGCCTTTGCCTCACAGTGACTGCCCTCCTTGCTGCATCACCCAGCTGTGGAGGGTAGGAGGATGGTCCTTATCCCTGACAACACCGCATATCTCATGGCATCTAGGTGAGTAGTGTTGGTGCCTTCAGCACCAGACCAGGATCTGATCTCCCAGCTGTGGGACAGTGGGCTATGCTTCTCTTACCCAGAATTATTTCCTGGGAGAGAACCCTGGCAAAGGCTGGTAGGTGCTGCAATAGAAGCAGGGTACAGAGAAATCTGGTGAAGCTGGTGTGCATCAGGCCATCCAGGGGTCAGAAAGGACCATCCCTTTCCCAAAAGTATTTTCTGATGTTTTTCCAAGGGTATTTCCTGCGTATTTGCATATGAGACCTCTCCTCTGACAGCAGCTGGAAGGCATCAGCCTTCCTGGACCGTGGTTCCAGGATGGAAGTTGTTTTCATGTAACACAGATGCATGTTTTCAGTGCTTTTGGATGTCAAAGGCACTTTGGTGAGTCCTTCCATCTGAGGAAAGACATCATGCAGGTGGGCAGGCTGCACTGGAGGTTGGGAAAGACACATGGTGTGGATCCTGCTTGTCGCCTACCACAAGGTGGTGGAGCCGATGTGACTACAGGACAACCACTCACTGCCACTCCCTGAGATGCATTCACTCTGTGCTTGTCCTAGGTGACTCCAGGTCTGGAGGGACAAGAAGGGGAGCTGCTCGTGAAGGGACCCTCCGTCTTCCGGGAGTACTGGAACAGACCTAAAGAAACAGCAGATGCCTTCACCCCCGATGGCTGGTTCAAAACAGGTACCACGATGGCTCCCTGCAGTATATAGCAATGAGCAGCGAGGGGAGGAGGAGGCAGCAGCTATGGATGAGCCCCTGGGGTTCCCTGGCTGATGGGTGGTTTGCAGATGGAGGATGACAGCCCTGCTGGGGGTGCAGGTTGGACGTCCTTCTGAACGCCAGGCTTCATGAGGGGCTTTGCTTGTGTTGGCTGTAATTAGCCAGTTGATGGGGTATGTTTGGGGTTGCTTGCTTTTGAGCATAATAATGCTGATGTTTAATGTTTTCGAGGGAGTTAAACTTTGCAAAATGTGATTGAGTTTAACTTACACAAGGACTACATCAGTGGAAGACCCCCACTAAGCTCCAAGGAGGGGGATCCATCTTGCTTCCCCTCTTGCCTCCATCATGGTATCTGCAGGGGAGTTTGTCCTCCTGGTCATGGCTTAGTTGAAGGATTGAAGGCATGAGGCAGTGTGGCTGTGTGGGGTGGGCTGGGACTGTGAGGGAGCCTTTCAAGGGACTGTCATTTGTCAGTCAGAAACTACTAATTGAAAGAATGCTGAACTTTCTGAGGTATAGTCCCAGTATGTGTCCTCAGGTTTAGGATGAGGTTTTGGAATTGCCAGAACTTTTTATTTCAATAGTGACAAACCTGAGTTATCC
The DNA here is from genome assembly GCA_032466535.1 of Forpus xanthops. Taxonomy (NCBI): domain Eukaryota; kingdom Metazoa; phylum Chordata; class Aves; order Psittaciformes; family Psittacidae; genus Forpus; species Forpus xanthops. Next base: position 36,171 of record JASSUY010037203.1, read on the forward strand.
AAATAAAGAGACCTTTTGAAACTGAGGCTCGTTTTATTTTTATGTGATATGTTGTGGAAATGCAGAGGAAATGGTGCTTTTTCTGGGTTTTCCAGAGTTTGTCTTTCCCCTTCAAGAGTGGGAAGAGTTTCTGAAACAGAATGTTTCCAGGGACGGGAAGACCTGTGGTATTCGCTTCTTTTGAATAAAACTTGACCAAAAGAGAGTACCTTAGTAATAATATCTACTGCAATGGGGCCTGTGCATGTGCTGTGGTAGGTTTTGCCAAGTGTTTGCAGACAGAATAAAGATCCCATTATCCTGCGATAGCAGCAAATGCCATCGGGACTGCCCCTACCTGGAGCTGCTGTGGCTGGGACACCAAGTTCTCAGAGGAGAACTTGTAATGGCTAATGCTGCCCATCATGCTGAGTAACAAACTCAGGAGCATACCAGGTTGAAGAGCTTTCCCAGTTGGCATGGATGTGACAGGCCATGAATAAGTTATGTGCTGCAAATTGTGCTTCCCACCCCGCGCATGGTGGGCGATCAGAGGCCCCTCGGTCAGAGGTTCTTGGCAGTGTGGATTAAATACTGAACCAGGCATGGGATGGATTGGCAGGCTCTGTCCCCAGCTCCTGGGTGGTATCTCAGTGTGCAGCCTTCCTGCTGCCCCTGCCACTGGCTGGGAGCTGTTTGAGCAGTGGGGTAAAGCCAGGCTGTACCAAACCCAGCCACCAATTAATCTTGCCAATGCAGAAAGGACTGATGGCTCATTTCTGCTGAGCCTTAACACAGACACAGCTCTAACTTCCCCATTCCTCTCTTACTGTGTGTTGGCAGTGCCATCGTGTCAGGAGTCAGGCTGGATTTCTAATGCCTTCTGTGTAATCTTATTTATTTATGGTTCCTGAAGAAGCTGTGATTTATTATCATTGTTATCCTGAAGCAGACGTGGAGCTGCGCTGCCGGCAGTGTCACCATGGGTCCCCATCCTGAGTGTGTACCATGGGCTGGTACTGGAGCATCATCAGGCGATGCGCGGGGTGTGCAGGGCAATCAGCTTTAAAAATTTTTTTAGTCACCACTCCTGATGAATATTTCAGATGCAAAGGAATAGCGTGCATTAATTATTGCAAAGAGATGTCTTTAGGAGAAAATGATTTTGAAATTCAGTTTAATTTCATTGTAATGCGCTGCAAACAGGAAGGGAGTATGTGTGTTTAATTGGCTCTCGGGGGTAAGGCCGGGAAGATGACATGCCTTTGTCACAGGCCATTAGTGATACAGACTGCATAATGAGAGAGTACAATCAGCTCACAGCTGCTGGCTCCTACGGGGAGAGAATGATATTAAATAGAAATCAGTATAAATTAAACTTAACCCTTTCATTAGCTGAGCAAAACTCAGAGCCTAGATATAAGGGGGG
>JASSUY010037204.1:0-15159 GCA_032466535.1 Forpus xanthops
AAGTCCTTGGCCAGCCTAAACACTCTAAGCCATAACTATAAACACTGGTGTTATCAGCACTGTTCCCAAGCCAAAAAATCAAAACACAGTGCTGCACCAGCTACTACGAAAAAGAAAAAATGACTGCTGCAGCTGAATACATGACAGGGTCCATGCTGAGCTAATATACTCTTTTAGCTATGCCTATAAACACCACATTGCTCTCAACATTCATATAGTAACTGAATTACTCCCTCTCTTCTTGCAGATACAGATAGCATTTCTTTCTTTCCTCTAAGCACTAGACTTAACAAATGTCAACAAGATGATTCTCGTCAGTATCTCTGGAGTTCCCAATACATGCTATTGGTAGTGACACTGGATTTTAAATATTTAAATTTTTTTTTACCATTTTAGATCTCTAAGCTGCTGTGGAAGCTGGCAGCAGATTTTCCAAATAAATAATACAGCATAAACCTATTTTTGACATCAGTTAGCACTTCCAGAATAAGCAAAAGTGCCCCAAAACTAACTAAACACAAAAAAAGAAAAAATCCAAACCCTCCATAAACATAGAACCCTCCATAAACGTAGAAAAGAAGAAGGCCTTTAAGTTTTATTATACCTGTTAGTGAAACCTCTACAACAGTGTTTTTGCAGTAACAGAACTTCCTGTGCTGATTAAATGATGCATCCAATGGTATTTGCGCACACTGTAAGGTTCTTTTCCCTCTTGAATTGTAGGAGGTAAGGAAGACCTTGTGAATATACTTGACAAGGCTTAAGCCAAGTGGTGGGAATTGTAAGGCTAGGAAATAAGAAGAAAAGATAAAGTGCCCTGCACTTTATTGAAAGAACTAGCACTACTATTTAGGTGGTGGCAGTGACAATTTGGTCCTAACTTTCAGATCAACACATGCAATACTACACTTTCCATACAGAAAGCATGACATCACAGTAAACTAATGAAACCAGAAATTGATGCTAGGAAAGTTATATTTTCAAAATTACATTAGCTGCAATGGGAACACTTGAAGAGTCCATTGAAGTTCTGTATGTATTTTATGTATTTAAGGCTCAAATTAATCATTTAATTGCCTTCTGCATTTCTGTTTTAAGTCACTTGTGTTACTTCCTCACTTACATATTCCTTTTTTACATCTTCTGGTAGAAATATGAAACTTATATAGAAATGGTCACAATTTTCTTCTTTCTCCAAGGCTAGAAACTTCTGAACTTGTATACCCCTATCTATTGCTAGAAAGAGAAAATGAACAAACAGCAAGCATTGCAAATTTTGGAAATCACCTTTCTTGAAAAAAAAATAAGTTACAATTTGTTACTTCAGCACATAATGCAGCCTCGTAATCTGAAAGAAAGCTATCACCAAAATAACCCATTTTAATGACTGGAAAAGCAGCTCATGACATGAGTTTGCTGCAACCTGCTAGAAATAAGTGTCTTGAAATGACAAGTTGCATCTTCTGTAGCAAACATGGCTTTGTAGCAAGCATCAAATGAAGCTTCTAATTCATCATGTGAGCTGACCCAGTGACAAGGGAAAAAAAGTGCAACTGTATTCAACCTCTACTTCACAAAAAGTGCAGTTTCATTCAACCAAAGTCATCTTTGTGGCACTGAAGGTTTCATTATATTAATATAACTGCCTCACAAGCAGAGAGAGAAGGAAACTCTCACTGGCTGAAAAGTGAGCAAAAAAAAAGATTGGGGTTGTGCTCCCCCTAATGCAGTGTGTTACACAATTAGCCTTTTAATGACTGCTTCACTGCAGCCTAATTGCATGCTTGACAGTGTGTAATGGATGAATGGGATTGTATACACAACTCCTTTCTTATGGATTGTCTTTACTGAGTGGCCACTTTCTAGCTCCACCATCATCACAACTACTATGATCAAACTTGCCTCTCCATTGCCATCACTTATTTCCAATCTCATCAGTGATCAGAGCCTGCTCCTCAGCCTCTGATGATGCTTTGTTCTCTACCAAACATCTTCACAGTCCCTACACCCCTGAGCAGGGTATGATAATCCCTGCCCTCACACAGCATGAACCTTATCACCTGTTTCTTGCTATGTGGCCCAAGTTGCTTTTGTGCCTTTTACCTGCCCATATGTTTGTCTTCTGTGCAGCAGTATCCATCAACTTATTCTACAATTCACTGTCATTGATGATAAAATGCCTTGCTCTGGAGAGCTGGCAGTATCATCCAGTGCTGTTCACCGAAGACATATCAACAGAAATCTCAAAATCATGTCTCTGCTGACATATCAGTTGTGAAAGAGAAGTTTGCTAACTAGTGTAGGCTACTGACTGATGACACCTTGAACCATGCTGGTCTCATCCAGGTCTTGATTTTACCTAGAAATTGTAACTCATGATAACTCAAAAGAGCAGCAATACAGGGATATCCCCACCCCAGCCATTGGCCATACCGTAGAGGGATGTGCTATGACATACTACACTCTATGACATGTGTGAGAATCAGTATATTCTAAATGCACATTAAAAATGAAAAATGATTGCTTTCTACCTCAGTATCTCTCTTCCAACCACTGGAATATTCATGTTCTCTACTTTTCTCTCTAAATTTGGTTAATTTTATATGAGATCTCATATAAAGCACTCAATGATCACATAAACATAAAACTGCAATTTTTCCATTTTCATTTCTCTCTACCAATAGAAAAAAAAAAAAAAAGCTCAAAGCCTTCAACAAGAAAGACTTAACTGAAACAACAGAAAATGCTACTATTTATGAGGGCTGGAGCAGTGTTATAACTCCAAAAACGTGTCATCTTGTAGTGCACTTTGCAAACACAAAGCACATCAGAAGTCAGTATTCAAATGAGCCAACCAAGAAACTATTAAAACCAAAGAAATCTTCTTGACTTCAGCAGAATCTATCTTGAAAGTTTTGGCATGTATAAATCTTATGTGGCTGCAGTACTTTAGTCGCTTCTGGTTGGCTTCTTTTTTTAAAGAGCAAACACAGACATGAATAATATTTATCATCAAGAGGAAAGGAAATGGACCATTAATGTTATATGAAAATGTTATTTACAGAGGCAAGCCAAAATGCGTTATAGGCAGAAAGTAAAGTTTTTTTTATTTGGATTGCAAAAGTAAATATTCTCCAATCAAATGTATTTTAAGTATGCTCACTTTGATTAAAAAATTTAAAAAGCTCTTCTTTAATCAAGACTATTTTTTTTAGTTTCTTATAATATCTTGTGGCTGGTAAAAATTCAGAGGCAGTAGACACTGAATAACAACAAAAGAATAAGTAATAACAAGCATTTCCCTATTTTATCAAATGAGAATTTTATCATGTGACAAACTTTAGTCTTAAATTCTCTACAATTTAAAGAGCGAGCAGCACTTTTTTTAAAAAAAACACCATCATTCACCTACAGGTGGATTTTAAAATCAGCTCTTTACTTTTATAAAGATGCAGAAACACTCCTCTACTTAAGAAATACTCAGAGCCATTATTTCAATAATAACAAAAAAGTAAAACAAAATGTGTTGTTCTGCCTGGTATTGAATAATTTAGCTTTTTATTGATCTTTACTGGCTTATTTTCACCATTTGGTTTTAAAAAACAACTATAAAAATTACTTCTGTGGCTGAAGAAGACAGTAAAAAATAGGTACTGGTGCATCATTAAAGAATACAAATGTAAAATATGGTGTTTGGATAACTTTTGGTAAATGTCCTTTGCCAGATTCTGCCAGTACTCTTACTATTTTTCTTCTAACTCATTTCTAATATGATGGCTTGAAACAAACAAACAAACGAAAAGAAACCCCAGACTACACACAATATCTATTCTTTTCTGATTCAGAAAAACATATTCACAATAAAATCACAATCCATTTACAGTATCACCACATCCTAATTCAGCTTTTTCTTTTTTTAATCACTTCCTTGTGTGCCCTATGTGGCAAAATTGTAACACCATATACTGAATAGAACAGCTTGAAGACTTGCAAAGGTATTTGCTATTATGTTAAATGACTTCTCTCTCATTCAGAAATGTCTCCAGACCAGCTTATTTTACAGTGCTCATGCAAAGCAGATATATTAGAATTTTAAAAGGAAGGTAGAAAAAAGCCCACAAAGAAATCCTTATTTCTAGACTTCCTCTTGTGTGTTACTTGGAGCAATTCTATCATTTAGCCTTTCAATTGCAAAGATTGTATTTTAGTATACAATTTAATGTAATGACAATAAATGCTTGTTCTGCTTGCAGAACAAGTAACATATAAAAGATAAAATAATCACTGTAAAAAAAAAAAAAAAAATCACTGCATTCTACAATTAGAGCTTTATCAGTCAACAATGACATTCCCAAAAATACTTCTAAAAATCTTAGTTCTTAGGTAGATTAGCATTACTCACCTTGCAGATTGCATTGCTTACACACCAGGAGCTAAAAAGTAACAAAAGTAAGTAGTTAGTCCACAAGGTAATAATGTTGGATATTACAGATTATCATTTTATAGGGGCACAACCTAAATCTTTTGTATTAGGTACAATAAACGTTATGTACATGACCTCTGTATGCTGTCCTTTGACCAGCTCTGCAAGTTAGGTGCCTGAAATAATAATCTTTCTCTGAACGTGGAAAAGTAAAGACAAAATAAATACTTCATGAGGTTTGCCTTATTCATCTAAAGATGACTGATACTTGAACTGGACCAATAAAGAAACTGGATGCAGACTATCACTTCTAAACATGTGCAGTTCCAAGGAAGAGGAAGGTTTGCAGACAGGCTGCAATTCAAAGCAGCATTAGTTTTGGATTCATATAAATTTTGAACTGATTTCTTAATGAGATTTCTATTGATTGCTTTTGTCCTTGGATCTTGGATGAAGTTTCAAAACATATGGCGTCTTAATTCCAAGACATCCTGGCTTTGCGAAATTCAGTAACTGATTCATGAACACCTTTCTTCAGAATAAACAAAAAAAAGGTCACGATAGACATTATTTGGGTAAGCATTTCTTAAAGCACAGCAATACTTCAGTGAAGAAATATGATCATTATTAAAATTATTTTTATACAGTAAGGAAAAAAAAAATATAATAAATGTCGCCAATTAGAACATGAAGATCAAGGAAAAAAGACCCCTGTAAAGGCAAAAATTTTTCTGACAAACAGCAGGAAAATAGCAAAGCATTTCCATATATATTTGAAATACTTTCTGTATTGTCAAGAATCAACTTACAACAAAGAGGCTCAAAGGTGAATCTTACAGAGTATCTGTCTGCAAAATGCTTAGGCAAACTTGAACTACTCAAAGAAAATTCTGAAAGAAAAAAAGCCAAATAAGTTCAAAAGTGAACAGAAGCCTGATGAAAAGTCAAAATTAAAATCCCATAAAATGAGAGCTAGTACTAATATATATAAATAACATGACAGTCGTATAAAAAGACAATTCAACTAAGCAAACTCAAATGGTTCCTCACATAGTTGCTCCCAGAACATCAGATCATAATTCAAAATCAAATTATTAGACTATACTTGTTGAGATTACTCTTATTCATCACTGTTTGATCTCTCTGCAGAGCTGGCAGTTTGTCCTAAGATATTAAGTCAATTTACTAATTAATTTGGAAAGTTAAAGAAGATGCATTTTGCAAGAATGTGTTGGGGTTTTTTTTTCTGTAAAAATGACATGACAAGAGACTCTGAATATGTTTAATGCAGATCTCCCCCAGCCTGGCTATGAAGTTTTGCCAAGTTTGACAAACTTTTTCAATCCAGAAGCATTACAAATCTCTAATCCTCTAGTTTAAAAGAAGAAAACCTGTTTCTTCACAAATTCCTTTATAGAAATAATAAAATTGCTTATATATTGTTCCATATGTAGTATTTATTACGTTCTTGGGAGTTTGTCGATGCCTATTTATATGGTTCATAATGGATGAACCCTATAATTCAGTAAGCATAGAAATTATACAGAAGTGGCCAGAATAAATCTCCAGATAGCTTTATGGACAGAATTCAAGCATGATAGACATGAAAGACTTTAATCTGTAACTAGACAGTTATTGTTTCATGAGTGTGAGCTTGAGACAAGTAGGAGCACAAGCAGTACTCAGGGAAGCACACTGCTCTTGATACTAGTCAGACTTTAGTAGCGTACCTTAACAGAGGCTAAGTCAAGTTAATATACCAATTCTTCATCAAATGTAGCTGAGTCAGGAAGAGGCAGCCAGAAGTAGAACTGGATCAGGAAGTTGGAACGTAGTGAAGGCAGCTATACATGCTGTGCCTGTGTTTAAGTGCATTTATGAATAGGCTTACAGAATGGTAAAAAGAATCTGAACAATTAACTCTGGTTTATACTTTTTAACTTCCCAGTCATGACAGCACAAAGTCATAATTTATTCCACTGTGTTATTTATCCTGACTTAATAAAGAACACATATTTTCAGCCTGCAATCAACAATGAAAAAAGAGTTTGAAAAACTTAACAACTAGGCTTTTTCCAAATTCATGTGGCTAGTTTTGAGATCTTAACTACACCACCACAGATCTAAGGTGCTAATCTGGTTTACAATCAAATGTAATGTACGTCAAGATCTTGATCTTGGAGACACATGCCTATGCTTATTTACTCATTCCACAGTGAGAAATTTTGTTGCATTAGGTATAAATTAAGTTCAATTTCCTGAAATATGTGGAAACTGGCCAACTGATATCAGCTACAAGCCATGGTCTTCAATTAGAACTTGCATAGCACACAAAGGTAAATAATAAGCACTTGGGGCTTAGGGGTTTTTCTTTACCTTAAGACCAGAACACTGCTTTCAAAAGTAGCGCATCAAACTACACAATCTCATTTATTATGTCTTTAATGACCTTTATGTGAGGATATGACATCAGAATTTTAATGATAAGCATGTCATAAGGTTATGCTTAGAGAAATCAAGTTGCCACAATTCAGGAAAAGAATAACTAACTGCAGATCTCAAGCTATGTTGAGATTAATTAATCGACTGATAATATTTAAGACAGTAAACACTTGCCTGAGTAATTATACACAGTGTAGCAATAAATGTAACCATATTCTATAGAATATAATTGTGATTCATGTGTGGGGCCTCACCTTATACTTTGATTAATACACTTAGACATTCATCTGGAGCCTGACAAGCTGGTGCTGTATTTTAATTTATGAAATTATGGTTAAAGGTAATCTGAACAAACAGTTGAGAACTGAAGCAGTAATTACTGGAACCAGGGAAGTGTGGAATGATTAGGGATAAATAAAATAAAGTCATTTTCTGGTGGAGGGTGTTGGAAAGGCTCTTAGGGACAATTTTAAATTAATGGACTTTTTTTAATGTAAATGCAGCATACTATATTGCTTAATTATCCATTAATGTCTATCATTCATAATTATTAGAAAATTTACGACTTGAAGTCATGCAAAACAACATTATATTTGATATATCACCATGAAGATGCAGGACCAAACTTTTTCAGTTAACTGTTCATACAAGCTGGGACACTAAACCCCATGATCCTGTAAAGTAACAGGCTTCAGGACTCATAGTTCTGCCTCTCCAATTCCCTTACATTCAATTATAATACATGAGTAACGCGCAAAGCATACTGTCCTTAGGACTTAAACCTCCTTTTACGGCACTTTCATTTTGAAAATAGTATCCAAAGAAGATGTATCTACATTTTGCTATTTGCAAAGCTTCACCAGCTCAGCAGGCCCAACAATTGTCAGTATGAAGCTAAACTGACATTCAGGTGAATCATACATTGAGGCTCACATTCTCTGCATTTGCTAAGTGACCAAGATTACAGTGCCAGAAAAGACATTTAAAAACATAGTGGGCACAAGCATCACTTTCTCTCATGAAGAGCCAACTAAGGAAAATAAATACCAGTGTCACAATGCCAAGGCACCATCCACACTCTCCAACAAACATTGCCAAAGTTTTATGGAGCTTTGGAAACAGCTGGAGAAGTAATATATGGATCAGGGTGGACTCTCCCAAAACCTTGTCAATGTCTTTTTTTTAAATGCACTTAGCTGTGTGTCATGGGTTCAGCAGCAGCAGCTATTTTTCTCCTTTAAGTAGTAGCTGGTGTAGCACTGTGTTTTGGATTTTCAGCTTGGGAACAGTGCTGATAACACCTGCGTTTATAGTTATGGCTTAGAATGTTTAGGCAGGCCAAGGACTTTCTGAGTTTCATGCTCTACCAGGGAGGAGGGGAAGCCTGGAAGAAGCCGGGCAGAAGCAGAGACAGGGCACCTGACCCAAACTGACCAAAGAGGTATTCCATACCACAGCACGTCATGTCCGGGAGGTAGAAACGGAGAGCAGAGACCCGGAAGGGTGGTGGTGCAGGGGGGTGTGCACGGCATGGCCGGAATTTGGTATGAGGTGATGGGGTGCACTGTGTAGTCAAGCTTGGTATCAGGTGATGGGGGGCCACTGCTTGGCATGGCTAGATATTAGGTGAAGATCTGTTGCATTCTTGTTCCTTCTATTTTTCTTGTATTATTATTGGTTGTATCAGTAGTGATTTATGTTATACCTTAGTTACTAAACTGTTCTTACCTTGATCTGTGGGAGTTGCATTCTTTTGATTCTCCTTCCCATCTCCCCAGGACTGGGGAAGAAAGAGAGGGGAGTGAGTGAGAGAGCGACTGCGTGAGTTTGAGAGACTCAAACCACAACACTGTGATGTTCACTAAATGGTACCTTGACAGGTGCAGAAGAAAATGGAGGTATCCAGTAATGAATAGTCAAGATCTTCATTTGGGTGTTCCACTCAAAGGGGAGAAAAATCTTATTGGGGCGATGTTGCCTCCAACTGCAACCTTCAGAAACAAAGCAGGGGTTCCCATACTCCAAGAAAGCAGCAGCAATATCTCAGGGACAAATGATTTTGTAAAAGTACTGCTGCAAGATTTGATATGCTTTTTCATATAGAACTGGAAAATACTCATTAAGCAATAGTCTATGCAAGCCTAAAACGGGATGCTGGATTTGAGAATGTATTACATGCAGTATGATTTTCCATGGGACAAGCAGCAACTGCATTTGAGATACAGCTGTCATGACCTAACCCTTGAGTGGGTTCACATTTCCATTGTCTACAGTAATATAATCTACACTGTGTTCAGGTGCATATTTTACAGCAGTAATTAACATTTTGATTATGTTATATAGAATAATAGAATAGTCAGGGTTGGAAGAGACCTTGAGAAAATCTAGTTTCCTACCCCCCTGCCGGGGGCAGGGACACCTCAAACACCTCACACTAAACCATGCCACCCAAGGCTCTGTCCAACCTGACCTCGAACACCACCAGCAATGGAGCATTCACAGCTCCCCTGGGCAACCCATTCCAGTGCCTCACCAACCTTACAGGAAAGAATTTCTTCCTCATATCTAATCTCAGCCTCCCCTGTTTAAGTTTGAACTCGTTACCCTTTGTCCTCTCACTACAGTCCCTCATGAAGACACCCTCCCCAGCATCCCTGTAGGCCCCCTTCAGATATTGGAATGCTGCTATGAGTTTTCAATGCACCCTTCTCTTCTCCAGGCTGAACAACCTCAACTTTCTCAGCCTGCCTTCATACAGGAGGCGCTCCAGTGCCCTGACTATTCTCATGGCCTTCCTCTGCACTTGTTCCAACAGTTCCATGTCCTTTTTATGTTGAGGACACCAGAACTGCACACAACACTCTGAGGTCTCACTAGAGCAGAGTAGAGGGGCAGGATCATCTCGCTCGCCCTGCTGGTTGCACTCCTTTTGATGCAGCCCAGGATACGGTTGGCTTTCTGGGCTGCAAGAACACACTGCCGGCTCATGTACATTTTTTTCATCAACCAACACCCCCAAGTCCTTCTCCTCAGGGCTGCTCTGAATCTCATCTCCGCCCAACCTGGAGCTGTGCTTGGGATTGCTCCGACCCAGGTGGAAGACCTTGCACTTGGCATGGTTAAACTTCATCAGATTGGCATCAGCTCACCTCACAAGTGTGTCAAGGTCCCTCTGGATGGTATTCCTTCCTTCCAGCCTATCAACCAAACCACACAGCTTGGTGTCACTGGCAAACTTGCTAAGGGCGTACTCAATCCCATTCTCCATGTCACTGACAAAGATGTCGAACAAGATCGGTCCCAACACCAACCCCTGAGGGGCACCACTCGTTACTGATCTCCAGCTGGACACTGAGTAATTGAGAACTACTTTTTGCATGCTGCCATCCAGCCAGTTCTTTATCCACTGGGTGGTCCACCTATCAAGTTGATGTCTCTCCAATTTAGAGACAAGGATGTCATGTGGGACAGTGTCAAACGCTTTGCACAAGTCTAGGTAGATGACATCAACTTCTCTATTTCTGTCCATCAATTCCATAGCCCCATCATAGAAGGCCACCAGATTGGTCTGGCAGGATTTCCCCTAAGTGAAGCCATGCTGGCTGTCACCAAGCACCTTATTGTTTTTCATGTGCTTCAGCATGCCTTCCAGGTCAATTTGCTCCAAGACCTTGTCAGGCACAGAGGTGAGACTGACTGGTCTGTAGTTCCCCGGCTCATCCATTTTCCCCTTCTTGAAAATGGGGGTTATATTTCCCTTTTTCCAGTCATCTGGAACTTTACCTGTCACGATTTTTCAAATATGATGGACAGTGTCTTAGCAACTTCATCTGCCAGCTCCTTCAGGACCCACAGATGGATGTCATCAGATACTGTGGACTTGCATACGTTCAGGTTCCAAAGACAGTCTCAAAACAGATCCTCTCCTACAGTGGGTCTAGGTTCTTCATTCTCACAGTCCCTGTGTCTGCCTTCCAAGTCTTGGGTGGTGTGATCAGAGCATTTGCTGGTGAAGGCTGAGGCAAAGAAGTCATTAAGAACCTCAGCTTTCTCCAAATCTCGGCTAGCCAGTTTTCCCAATAGCTAATGGAGAGGGCCCACATTGTCCCTAGTCTGTCTTTTATTTTCAATGTATTTATAGAATCCCTTTCTGTTACCTTTAACATCCCTAGTCAAGTTTAATTCTAAGTGGGCTTTAGCTTTCCTAACCTGGTCCATAGCTTCCCAGACAATATCCCTGTATTATTCCAGGCCATCTGTCCTTGCCTCCACCTTTTATAAGTCTCTTTTTTTCTTCAAATTTTCCTCAGCAGTTCCTTGTAGATCCAAGGAGGTCTCCTGGCCTTCCTGCAGTACTTCCTTCTAGTAGGGATGTATCGCTCCTGAGCTTGCAGCAGGTGATCTTTGAATATCAACCAACAGCCTTGGGCCCCCCTGCCCTCTAGGGCTATATCCCATGGAACCTTACTGAGCAGGTTCCTGAAGAGGTCAAAGTCTGCTCTCTTGAAGTCCAGGGCAGCGAGCTTGCTGCTTGCTCTTCTCACTGTGTTGAGGATTCCGAATTTGACCATTTCATGATCGCTGCAGTCAAGGCTGGCCTGGTGCATCACATTTCCAACCAACCCTTCCTTATTGGTGAGGATGAGGTCAAGCATGGCACCTCTCCTTTTTGGATCCTCTATTACTTGCAGAAGAAATTTGTCTTTCACATCGTCGAGGAACTTCCTGGATTGCTTGTGCCGGGCCATGCCATCCCTCCAACAGATAACCCCAGACACATGCACACAACTCTAATTCCTTTTGCTTGCTCCCCATGCTACAGGCGTTTGTATAGAGGCATCTGAGCAGAGCTCTATCAGAAGTTGGCTCATTGGCTGGAGCAGCTGGAATATTTCTACATTGCTGTCAACATTTACTATAGGTGCTGGCAACTGACTGGGTGTGCTGGGATGGAACGATGCCCCCCTCCCCCAAAGCATCAAGTTTAAAGCATCCTTTACCAGTCTGGCAAGCCTCCTACCAAATCCACTCTTCCCTTTCTTTTTCAGACCAGCTCCACCAGCCCCCAGTAGACCTGGCCTACTAAATTGAGTCCCGTGTTCTAGGTACCCAAACCCCTGACTATAGCACCACCCTTCTAACCATTTATTAACCTGGCCAATCCTCCTAGCCTTTTTAAGGTCCTGCCCTGTATCCTGGAGAATTGATGAAAAGACAATCTGAGCTCCAGAGCCCCTAACCACCTCTCCCAGAGCTCTGCAGTCCTTCTTTATGTTCTCCAGGCTACTGCAATCTATATCAGTAGCACCCACATGGATCACTAGAAGTGCGCAATAGTCAGTGGGACTGACTAGAGCAGGCAGCTTCTCCACAATATCCCCGATCCAAGCCCCTGGTAGGCAACACAGTTCTCTTGAGAGCGGGTCTGTCCAACAGATGGGTGCTTCTGCTCCTTTCGGGGTAGAGACCCCTACTACTATGACCCGCCACTTGCTCCTGGCAGCACCAGTAGTGATCTTCTTTACCAGTGCATCAGCCGGTTGCTCCTGGAGCAAATGCGGCTCCTCATCAGCCCCCTGCAGGACAGTGAAGAGGTTCTGAGCAGGAACACCAGATTTAGGAGGAAGGCCCTTGCTTTTAATTTTCCTCTTCCTCCTTTGTTGCTTGGTTTTTTGTTTGTTTTGTTTGGTTGGCTGTTGTTTTTTTGTTCGTTTGTTTGTGTTTTTTTTTTGTTTGTTTGCTTTTTGTTTTGTTTTTGTTTTTTCTTTTTTTTTTCCTGTCACTTTTTCCCAGGTTCCTGGGTCAGCAGCCTCCTTTTCTGCATGAGCAACAGTAGATGCTTGAGGCCCCTACACACTCTGGTCCTGGAGCAAGTAGTGCTGCTTTCTCTAAGCTTCGCTTACATCTTTCAGGCTAGTAACAGCGTCCCGCAGCGCAGCCACCCACTGCAGGAGGACCTCCGCCATTGCGCACCATCCTCTCAGTAGAGCAGTGCAGACACCCTCTACACCCCGAGCTCTGCACTGCCGCCTCCCTTCTCATCAGCTCTGTTTGGGTGCCTACACTGCCCACCTCCGGGGCAGCCAGAGCAGTGTCCCAGAACGAGCCCTGCTCATACGGCGAGCACTCACCATCCCGCTCGCCTGCCCGCGCGAACTGCCGCGCAACTGCCTCGAACCCGCCCTATTCGCCGCGCTCCCTAGGGCAGGTCTTTAACCACTCAGGGCTGGTGCCGCTTCTCCTGGCAACGTCCCCTCAGAATCAGCTCCTCATGCCCGCTGAGCTGCCGGCGCCGGGGCAAGCCCTGTCGAGGATTTGAGGCTCCCTCGGCGCTTGTTGCTGCTCCGAGTTGAAGCTACTGAAAGCCGAGCCTCCCCCCATCAGGCGCTGAACTCTCTCGAGCTAGTTACCTCAGCAATGAATGCTTCCTGCAGTGTTCAAAGAAACTGAAGCAAATTAAATGTTTTAATTCAGTGAACTGGATTTAACCTAATCCCATCCTAGTGACATTGATTGTAGGTGATTTATAACTACTCTGGGGAAAAAAAAAAAAAAAAAAGACAATGTTAGCATATAAAAATATAAATCTGATATGCTTCCAAAGTTCAGAAACTGGATTTGGTTCATAAAAATTTTGTAGCAGGAAAAGAGTATCTAATCTGACCTGCTGTGTACCTAAAACAAGTTAACGATCTGCATGCAGATCCCTGTTCTGATTCAACCAGCTTATACCTAAGCATGCCTTTAGAAAAGTAAATGTTAACTGTTTTAAATTCCTACATCTGAAAAATGTACCTAAAATTTTCAAGGAGATTATTATTTCTATGAGATATTGGCATTAATATTCCTGGTCTTGGATAGCAATCGACTTGCAAGTTGGAGTTGCAAGATCAATTCCTGGTAATTTTGTCTGTTTTACTGTCACGCGCTACAGATATAACAGATTGTGCAGACAAAAATCATCGTAATTCCTGCAAATTCTTTCATCCTGCATCTGACAGGGAAACTGTCTTCTAAAATGAAACTCTGCTACTTGAGTGCTACTAGAATAATAGTTCATAATGTATTTACAGATCTCATTCGGTCCCCTCAGTCTAACACAATGCCACATCTTGATGTCCAATGCTAAATGATAATAGCTTTGTATTATTTAGCTTTCCACTATTGCACAATATATCCACTGGCATACTGCTTCCTCAAACAAATGGCCTTTTTCAAATCTGATATAATTCCACTGTCATCGTATTTTAGACATTAGCTGTACACATTCTCCAGAAGTGGGATGCCTAACCACCAGAAAAACAAGATACATGTGAATCAGTACTTGTAGGACACAGGTTTTTGCTTGCAGCTGCATCTGGTTCTGTCTTGTCACTGCCACGAGTCTCACCATGCTTCTCCTACCACCTTCATTCACCTGCACCTTTTTCTCTCAACTGGCAGATTCTGCTTGCTAGTGCACAATTTTGTTTTCCCTCAGGAGAACAGTAACAAAAAGACAAAACCAAAGGCTGTAAAATATCCTTGCTCCTGCTTCTGCTGCAGTAAGTTACAGCCCACATGATTACAAGGCAACTACAATCTCTTTTACAATATCTCATCTTTCACATGTTTATAAAGGAATGTATTTCAGATAGAAACTTTCTGGACATAACTGGTAGCACTGCTATGAAATAATCTACTAAACACTAGAGCCATAGCACCGTTTCAGTTGCTCTGAAGCTAATCAATGGATATGCCCAATAGCACCTTGGGCAGGATTGTCACTAAGGAGCAGCAATATTGGTGCTATGTCCCTTTTTTTTTCTGGGCTCTACTGCAGAGAATATAATCGGTAAAAAAAACCACAGATCTGTGATGTCTCAAAGTTCTAGCAGCTCCTGTTTATCAATAACCACCACTAGGACAATAAGTTTTAATTTTCTCTAATTCATGAAGCAAATCAGATTGGCCAATGTCCAGTTTTAGAACAAGAGGAGTGTGATAGTAGCTCAAAGCCAGCTCACTGCATCACAGTACATTGTCTTATGCTAAACCTGGGCTAAGAAGATTTGGTCTGAAGTTATGAAAGTGAACTGATACTCTTAAAATTTCCAAGACATAATACAGAGGAAAAGAAAATCCTCAATATAAGCAAAATAGAAAGCCCTCCCAGTCACATTAGAAGACTAAATGTATCTGATTGATACATTTAAATAGTTTTAAATGACATCATATATAAAGCACTTATGGCTTTTAGGCAATATTTTTGTATGGTTTTAAAACTTTAGGCATAAAAAGATGTTGAACTTGAT